>JAAAKG020142294.1:0-11644 GCA_010014905.2 Druon quercuslanigerum
AATTGTTTTAAAAGGGAGATTTATTGCGCATTAAGATCTTTGATATTTTATTGCGAACTCACTTGATTGCAGTCTCTCTTCAGACTCTGTTCTAGATTCCAGAAGTCGTTGTTCGTGTCGCATCATGAGTAGCCTAAAACTTAAATAGTCTATCAAGGCATCCAGGCCTTGGTTTTCTTCGTCCAGAAATTCCCTGACCCATCTTCAAAATTAGAAGAAAAATTTATTATTATTTATTCAAAAAAAAAAAAAAACAATTCCTAGCCTAATCAGGATTTTACAATTTTTCCATTTAGTTTTTGTCAATATTATATCAACCTATCAAATTTAGTTGAAAAAATTTAGAAATAAAAGTTTCGTTCGGCGGTTTAAAAAAAACTAATTTTTTTGCGAAGTTTCAATAACTCATAACTTGGACAATATTAACTTTAGTTAATTTCTTATTAAAAACCAATAATAATCCAATATTATCCAATTTTAACTAATTAATTAGTTATTTTAATAATTAATTTAAATTTAATGTAAATTAATTTATTATTAATTTTATTAAAATTAATTATTATTTAATTTTCAATATTAAAATTAAAATTATTAATATTATTATTTATTGATTTATTATTAATATTGAAAACAATTAGAATTGTGAAAATTCTGTAGTTTCGGCACTCCTTATACAATAGGGTATTGCATGAAAAACAATTTTTTATAAAACTAAGAAACTATACCAAAAAGAAATCCTGATTTACGGAAAACCCTAAAAAACAGAATTTTCTTGAATTAATTTTTAAATTATTTTTAAATTAAAGACTTCTTTAACTTAAACTTTTAGATCTCTATCAAATGGATCTTTTTTGTTCAATTAATTTTTGCATTAAATCGATCGTTTTGAGAAAAGTCAAATAAGGGGTAAAAAGTCAAAATTTTTGTTGTTGATATTACAAAAAATCATTCGGCCTTTTAAATTTTATTAACTATCAGATAGATTTGATGGTAGTTTTTTTTCGTTATCTAAAACATCAGAAGCATTTTTTTAAAGCAATATTAAATAATTTTTTTTATCAGTTGTGGATTTTTTTACAAACATTTTTTGCATCAAAATGTTTTTTTTTGTTCTTGGCAAATACTGACAAATGAAAAATCCTGATTTTCCGGATAATTTCGGCAGAATTCCTAAGTTGTTTTAGGGTCTCTTAGTCGCCTACAGAAAAACTTGTCATTTTGGTCGCCTGTCCGTCCGTCATACTTTTTTCCTAAGAGGTGAATTAGGGAAAATTAGGTGGGAAAGTGGGGGAAATTATAAGAGGAAGTAGGGGAAATGATGAAAGAAAGTAGAGGGAATTATGAGAGAAAGTAGGGAGAATTATGAGTTAAAGTAGGGGAACTTAGGCAGGGAAGTAGGGGAAATTATGAGAAAATAGGGGAAATTAGGATAAATTATGAGAGCAAAGAGGGAAAATTATGAAAGTAGGGGAAATTATTAGAGAAAGTAGGGCAAATTATGGGGTAAAGTAGGGGAACTTAGGCCCAGAAATAGGGGAAATTAGGAGAGAAGAGAGGGGAAATTATGAGATAAATTTGGGAAAATTAGGGAAGAAAGTAGGGGAAATTAGGAGAAATTATGAGAGAAGAGGGATCATTATAAAAGTAGGGGAAATTATCAGAGGAAGAAGGGCAAATTATGAGGTAAAGTATGAGAAATTAGGAGAGAAAAGAGGGGAAATTATGAGATAAATTCGGGAAAATTAGGGAAGAAAGTAGGGGAAATTAGGAGAAATTATGAGAGAAAAGAGGGATCATTATGAAAGTAGGGGAAATTATTAGAGGAAGTAGGGGAAATTAGGAGGGAAATTATGGGAAATTATGACAAAAGTAGGGGAACTTAGGCAGGAAAGTAGGGGAAATTATGAGAAAAGAGGGGAAATTATGATAAATTAGGGGAAATTAGGATAAATTATGAGAGCAAAGAGGGAAAATTATGAAAGTAGGAGAATATATTAGAGAAAGTAGAGAAAATTATGAGGTAAAGTAGGGGAAATTAGGAGAGAAAAGGGGGGAAACTATGAGATAAATTCGGGAAAATTAGGGAAGAAAGTTGGGGAAATTAGGAGAAATTATGAGAGAAAAGAGGGATAATTATGAAAGTAGGGGAAATTATTAGAGGAAGAAGGGGAAATTAGGAGGTAAATGATGGGAAATTCTGACAAAAGTAGGGGAAATTATGAGAGAAAGTAGGGAGAATTATGAGTTTAAGTAGGGGAACTTAGGCAAGGAAGTAGGGGAAATTATGAGAAATTAGGATAAATTATGAGAGCAAAGAGGGAAAATTACGAAAGTAGGGGAAATTAGTAGAGAAAGTACGGGAAATTAGGAGAAATTATGAGAGAAAAGAGGGATAATTATGAAAGTAGGGGAAATTATTAGAGGAAGTAGGAGAAATTAGGAGGTCCATTATGGGAAATTCTGACAAAAGTAGGGGAAATTAAGAGTAAAAATAGACGAGGAAGTAGGGGGAATTATGAGAGAAAAGAGGGTAAATTATGAGAAATTAGGAAAGAAAGTAGGGAAAATAAGGAGAAATTATGAGATCAAAGAGGGCAAATTATGAAAGTAGGGGAAATTATTAGAGAAAGTAGGCGAATTTATTAGAGATCATAGGGGAAACTATGAGGTCAAGTAGGGGAACTTAGACCCGGAAATAGGGGAAATTATGAGAGAAGAGGGGATATTATGATACATTCGAAAAAATTAGTGAAGAAAGTAGGGGAAATAGGAGAACTTAGGCCGAGAAGTAGCGGAAATTATGAGGTAAAATAGGAGAACTTAGGCCGAGAAGTAGGGGAAATTATGAGAGAAAAGAGGAGATAATATGAGATAAATTCGGGAAAATAAGGAAATAAAGTAGGGGAAAATTATGAGATCAAAGAGGGCAAATTATGAAAGTAGAGGAAATTATTAGAGAAACTAGGGGAATTTATTAGAGATAGTAGGGGAAACTATGAGGTAAAGTAGGGAAACTAGACCCGGAAATAGGGGAAATTATGAGAGAAGAGGGGAAATTATGATACATTCGAAAAAATTAGTGAAGAAAGTAGGTGAAGTAGGGGAAATTATGAGAAAAGAGGAGATAATATGAGATAAATTCGGGAAAATAAGGAAATAAAGTAGGGGAAATTATGAGAGAAAAGAGGGGAAATTATGATAAATTCAGAAAAATTAGTGAACAAAGTAGGGGAAATTAGGGGAAGTAGAAGAAATTATGAGAGCTAAGAGGGAAAATTAGGAGGTGAAGCAGGGGAAATTATGGTGGAAAGCAGGAGAAATTATGAAGGAAAGTAGGGGAAATTATGAAGGAAAGTAGGGGGGATTAGTACGGGAAGCAGGGGAAATGACGAGAGGTGACATAGGGAAAATTATAAGAGAAAGTAGGGTAAAATAGGAGGGGAAGCAGAGGAAATTATGCGGGAATGTAGGCGAAATTTAGAGATGAAGTAGGGGAAATTCGAAGGGGAAGTTGTAAAAGTGAGCTTAAATGAAGGAAAATGAGGGAGGGGGCAGTGAGTAGGGAAAATAAAGAGAAGGGGAACTGAATGTAAATATGGTGAGAAGCAGGAGAAGTAAGGGGAAATAAGGGAAAAGTAAATATGGGGAATTTATGACAGGGGGATTTTAGGAATTAAGGGGAAATAAGGGATGGGGAAGTAGCGGAAATTATTAGAGGGGAAGTAAGGAAGAGAGGGGGATGAATAAGGAAAATTGGTTAAGGAGAAGTAAAGGGGAGGATGTTAGGAGAGGGGAAGAAGGGGAATCAAGGGCAGATGACGAAATGGTAATCAAGAGAAAATGAGGAAAGGTGAATTAGGGGAAACCAGTAGAGGGAAATTAGGTAAAATTAGGGGAGGGCAAGAATAAAAGTAAGGAGAGTGGGGTGAAAGGAAGATAGGGGAACTGGAGGAAATTATGGGAAGGCAAGAGACGAAAAATTTGAGAAGAGTAGGGGAAACAAGTTGGTAATGAAGGGAGGGGAAGAAGGGGAAATTGGTAGAGGATAAGCGAAATTAGAGGAGCGGAAGTAAGGGGATGGGCAAGAGAAATTAGGGAAAATTAGGAGAGGGTAAGTAGAGGAAGGTAGGGGGAGGTTTCAACGACTTAATTAACGTCTTCATAGGCTCAATAGTATTTTTAAAATATTGATTTATTTACTCGATGTGATTTGTCCGCAAAGAAATTTCCAGATCTCGAAGAACTTGTGTTGATGTAGATTCTCCAACCATTTTCCTTTTCTGAAAGAAAGTAAGGAAACGATACGACTGTGTAATCATTAGTATCCATGTTCAAAAATTTCCGGATACTAATGTTAAAAAAAACAAAAATTTTGTGTTGAAAAAAATATTAGTCACATAAAACAGAATTTTAAGAATGAACACAATTGAATAACTTTTTGGAATAAATTATTTTTTTACTATTTTCGAATTTTTGAAAAATTCTATGTAAAATAATTTTGAAAAATAATTTGAAAAACAAATTATAAACTTACTCGATGACTTCTGGATGCTTTTGGATCCAAGTAAGTTCGTAGTTTTGTAAGATAGTGCGATGGTGGATCCTTTGCTTGTACCCTTTCCTACAAATTTAAATATCAAGTTCTTAATTTTATGCAAATTGTGGTAAAAAAACATAAAATTATTAATTATTTTAAAGAATGCATCAAGGTATTATATTTAAACACATTTTGATAAATAAAAAATAAAAAAAAAAATTAAAAAAATAGTCCAACCAGCGAGAATCGAACCCGTGACCTTCCGCGAACGTAGTACATGCGTTAGCTGAGCTACCGGCCGATGCGAATTGTTTTTCGCCAAACTCAACAATGGCCTGTGATGAATAATTCAAAGTCAATTTTCCCGAAAAGAGCGAAAAAGCGAATATTACTACTTTGGAAAGTTAAAACTCAGGCAATGAGCTTTAACTAAAAAAATTATGAACCAAAACTAAAAATCAAAATTTCCGTATCCCCACAGAAGAGGTCTGTATTAATGCGTAGCATTTATGAACTATTTCGGTAACAAGGTACCCTTGAAAGTAAAGTCAAGTAAAAGTCTAAAAGATGAAAAGAAAAGAAAACTAATTTGGGGAACTTTTTAGAGTACAGATGCAGTCGTGATTCCCGCTAAAAGTGCGGTTCGTTGAGTTGCCGGCCTCATTTCGAAGAAGAGGACAGATACGTGCAAGGAGAGGGATGCTGCTGTAGATTTTTTGTAACCCGTTGCGTTGTTGTGTATCGTATAATAAATAGTACGGCTTGCATTACATCCGTCTCGTATCGCATTACCCACATGCTTCTCTACACTCTCTACAGCTTGATTCAAAATTAAACTGACTCACTTTCTAACTCTATAAATTTCTACCTAATTAGCGATAGGGTCCTACACTACAAGGCATTTGCTTATTCATCGCAGCTTATGCAGAAATATCTGGTGAAATATCTTTTTAGGTCAAAAATTCAACTCATTCGTTAAAAATTGAACTACTTTGTTGAAAATTGATTATTTTGGCTCGAAATTCCAATGTTTTTTAAAAAATAAAATCATTTTTTTTTAGAAGTATTAAATATTCCATTTTTTGCAGAGAATTTATTTTTATTGGTTAGAAATTCAGCAATCGGACTGAAATTTAAACTATTTTGTTAAAAATTCATTTTTTAAACATGAAAATTCATATTTCTGGTTGAAAATTCGAAAAAATGAATATATTTTTTAATTATACTATTTTATAGAAAATTAACATTTTTAATTCAAAAATTATATTTTACGTTTAAAAACACAAGTGTTTTGTAGATAATTCGCCTTTTTGCTTTTTCTCTCCAACATTCAACAATTCTGTTAAAAATTAATGTATTTTGTCATCGCAGCTTATTCAGAAATTTTTGGTGAAATATATTTTTTGTTAAACAAATTGGTGAATGGGTCCTTCACTACAAGGCATCTGCTTATTCATCGCAGCTTATGCAGAAATATCTGGTGAAATATCTTTGTAGGTCAAATTTAGCTAAAAATTCAACTGTTTTTTTGAAAATAGAATCTTCTTTGGTAGAAGTATTAGATATTACATTTTTTGTAGAGAATTTATTTGTATTGATTTAAAATTTAGCAATCGGACTGAAATTTAAACTATTTTGTTCAAATTTCATTTTTATATGAAAATTCATATTTCTGGTTGAAAACTTCAATATTTCTTTAAAAATAATTTTTTTTTTTATTTTAACAATTTGGAAGAAAATTAAACTATTTTGTAGAAAATTAACTTCATGATTGAAAATTATAATTTCGGTTTGAAAATGTATATGTTTTGTCGATAATTCGCCTTTTTGCTTTTTCTCTCCAATATTTAACGATTCTGTTAAAAATTGATGTATTTGGTCATTGCAGCTTATTCAGATATTTCTGGTGAAATATATTCTTCAATCCAAAATGCAACTGATTCGTTGATAATTAATCTGGTTTTATTCAAAACTTAACTGTTTTGTTAAAAATTCTACTTTTTTCGTTGAGTTCAACTGTTTCTTTTGCAAATTAAAATTTATTTGTGAAAAAATCAAGAATCCGATTCTTTATAGTTTCAATTTCTTTTTTGTTCACAGTTCATCATTTAAGTAGAAATTTCATATCCGCATGTTAAAAATAGAAATTGTTTGTAACAAATTTGATCTTTTTATCTTTAAAAATCAACAATTTGATTGAAAATTCAAATATTTGATTTAAAAAAAATCTACTTTTTTTTTAATTGAGATATTTTGTAGAAAATTAAATTTGTTCGATTCTGTTAATAATTGATGTATTTTATCGTTGCAGATTATGCAGAAATTTCTGGCGAAATATATTTTTTTGTCAAAAATTTAACTAATTGGTTGAAAGTTAAACTACTTTGTTGGAAAATCATTTTTCTGGCTGAAAATTCATCTGTTTGATTAGAAATATCTACCAAGAAGATTTAATTCTTCTTGGTCAAAAATGCAACTGTGGAGTTGAAAATTAATCTAGGTTGGTAAAAACTCAACAAGCTGATTGAGATTTAAATTACTTTCCTAAAAATTCTTTTTTTTTTTTGTTGAAAATTCATCATTTAAGCAGGAAATTAATATTTTCACGTTAAAAATTAACCTCGTTTATTACAAATTTTATCTTTGAAATTCAACCATTTTTTATTCAAAATTAACTTTTTTGTTGAAAACTCATATTTCTGGTTAAAAATTCAAATGTTTGTTTGAAAAAGAATCTACATTTTTTAAATTGAGCTATTTAGAAGAAAATTGAAACTATTTTGTAAAAAATTAACGTTGTTATTTAAAAATTATATTTTCTGTTTATAAGTTCAAGTGTTTTGTAGATAATTCGCCTTTTTGCTTCTTCTCTCAAATATTCAGGGATTCTGTTGAAAATTGATTGCATTTTTTCATCGCAGCTTATTCAGAAATTTCTGGGTAAATATCTTGTTTGGGTCAAAAATTCAACTAATTGGTTGAAAGCTGAACTACTTTGTTGAAAATGCATTTTTTTGCTCTGAAATCTCATCTATTTCATTGTCAAAATTAACTATTCCATTTAAAAAAAATTTAATCTTCTTGGTCAAAAAATAATTTTCTTCTGTCAAAAATGCAACTGTCAGGTTGAAAAATTAATCTGGCTTGGTTCAAAACTCAGCGGTCTTGTTGAAAATTTTACTTTTTTCCTTGAATTCAACTGGTTTTTTTTCCAATGAAAATCTTTTTTGGTAGAAGTATTAAATGTTACATATTTTTATCATTTAAGTAGGAAATTGATATTTTTACGTTAAAAACTGAACTCTAGTATATTCAACGATTCTGTTGAAAATTAATGTATTTTATCATCGCAGATCATTCAGAAATTTCTGGTGAAATATCTTTTTTGGTCAAAAAAATTCAACTAATTGATTGAAAGTTAAACTAAATTGTTGAAAATTAATTTTTCTAGCTAAAACTCATCTGTTTGATTATAAAATTTTCATTTTTAGAAAAATAAATCTTTTTGGTTGAAAATTTATCTTTTTTTGTCAAAAATGCAACTGTTTGGTTGCAGATTAACCAGGTTTGGTCCAAAACTCATCTGTTTTGTTGAAAATTCTACTTTTTTTTGTTGAAGTTAACTGTTTTTTATTTAAAATTATAATCTTTTTTGGTAGATTTATCTTTATTAGTTAAAAATTTAAATACTTGATTGAAATTTTAATTACTTTTTTTAAAATTCATTTTTTTGTCTAAACAAAAAATTAGCTACTTAATTCTTTTTTGGTAATTTTTATTCACAACTTTGGAACTCGAGAATTTGGTTTAAAAAATCTTTTTTCTCGTTTAATATTCAATTGGTTGAAAATATATTAATAGAAATTCACCTGCACATTTATCGCAGCTTATTCAGAAATTTCTGGAGAAACACAGCCTTACACAACTTTGACAGCCCCCATAATGAATTCGAGAATTTGGTTAAAAACCCGTTTTTCTTGTACAATATTCAATTGGTTGAAAATATATTGATAAAAATTCACCTGCACTTTCATCGCAGCTTATTCAGAAATTTCTGGTGAAACACAGTCATACGTCACTTTGTCAGTCCCCGTACAGAATTCGAGAATTTGGTTTAAAAAATCGTTTTTCTCGATCAATATTCAATTGGTTGAAAATATATTGATAGAAATTCACCTGCACATTTATCGCAGCTTATTCTGAAATTTCTGGTGAAACACAGCCTTAGAACAGTTTGTCAGCCCCCATTCAGAATTCGAGAATTTGGTTTAAAAAATCGTTTTTCTCGATTAATATTCAATTGGTTGAAAATATATTGATAGAAATTCACCGGCACATTCATCGCAGCTTATTCAGAAATTTCTGGTGAAACACAGCCTTACACAACTTTGGCTCTCTTGCATGGAAATACTTTATCGTTTATTATAAAGTTTTAATTAAATTAAGTAATAAAAATAAAAATTAAGTAGAATAATTAAATATAGATACTTTAAACAATTAATTACAGTTTTTATTCGAAAAGGACTTCGCAATGTGGTTTTATTTTGTATGAAATTAATTTGTAGGAGTTGCTTGCAGAATTCTTTTGCCTGGGGCATTATGAATCATAAAGAGGGATCCCTGAATGTGGTTCGAGAACCGGATAGTCGATGGTGCATATCGAAAGTCAGAGGTCATATCTAAATCTAAGCCGAAGGGAAAGTTTTTCATATCCTTAAGAACCTCTTTCACACTTTAAAATTTTATTTCAAGCATCTTTAAACTTAATTGAAGAGTTTAAAATATTTTTACTATTTTTAACGATTTATTAAATTTTCCAGGGTATTTATAAACATTTTTAAAGAAAGATTAAAAAATTTAATTGTTTTTCTTTTATTTAGATATTATTCTTGTTTGATTAAAATATCAAATATTAGATTTTGTGTTGAAAAATCTTTTTTTTTAAATATTATTATTCCAATTAAAATTTTATTTTTTTATTGAAAATTTAACAATTACGAAAAAATCATCCTTTTTGGTTAATAAATTAACTATTTTAGTGGAAAATTCAACTACTGGGTTGAAACTTTATTACGTTTTAAAAAAATTCTTTTTTTTTCAATTTTGTTTTTATTTTTTGGCTGCAAATTATTTTTTAACTGAAAATTTAACTGTTCCAGTTTTTGTTGAAAATTTAAGCTTTTTATTTGAGAATTCAACTATATAGTTAAAAATTAATGTTCTTTCTTTAAAATTCGTTTTTTTGTAACATTTTTTTTTGAAAATTTTAACATTCGATTAAAAATTTAACTATAATGTTGGAAATTTTTTCTTTGGTTGAGAAATAGTTTCTTTTTAATGAAAATGTATCTTCCATTTTACGTGAAAAATTAATATTTTTGATTTGAGAATTGAGCCATGTTAGTGAAAAAAACAACTATCTGATGTAAAAATAAATTTTTTTTTAAATTTAATATTTTTGGATTGAAAACTGAACTACTTGGTTAATAATTAAACTACTATATTAAATATTCATAATTTTAGTTAAAAATACATCTTTTTGATTGAAAATTTAAAGATATTTTTTTAAAAATTCATTTATTTTTATTTTTTGTAGAAGTTTCAAATAATTGGCTATATTAACAATTAATTTTTTTGGTTAGCGATTCATAATTTTACTTGAAAATATTCTCCTTTGTAATCGAAAATTAAAAACCTTTTTTTTTAAAAATTCGTCTTTTTTGGAAGAAAAATCACTTTTGTTGAAAATTTTTGGTAGAAAATATTAATTTTTGGCCTAAAAAGTTCAATAATTTATTTAAAAAATCCTCTTTTTTGTACAATATGTAATTACTTATCTGAAAATTAACTTTTTTGTTTACAATTCATATTTTCGGATTAAAACTTACATTACTTCGTTAAAAGTTGAACTATTATATTAAAAATTTATTGTTGGTTGAAAATTTATCTATTTTTAGATAAAAATTAATCAAAATTCAACTACAACAATTCTCTTTTTCGTTAAAAATAACCTTTTGTTTTTGTTCAAAATTCATAAATTCGGGTTGAAAATTCAAAGATATTGAAGAAAAATCATCTTTTTCATTTTAACATTTGTTTTGCTGAAAATTCGTCTGTTTTGGTTAAAAATTAACTAAATTGGTTGAAGATTCATAGTTTAAGTTGAAAATTCATCTTTTTGGTTAACAATTCATCTTGCTGGTTACAAAATAATAGTTTTGGGGTAAAAATTCAACTAACTGTTTAAAAGTGAGACCAATATATTGAAATTAATCAAAATTGATCTATTTGGTTGTTTGAAAATTGATTTATGGTGAAAAATTCTTTTTAGTAGTTGAAGATCTACCTTTTGAAAATTTAATTGTTTTAATGAAAATTAGCATTTTTTGTTGCAAATCAATTTTTTGAACTGTGCATTTCACAATTCTCTTTTTCTTTAAAAATAACCTTTTTTTGTTCAAAATTCATTAATTCGGGTTGAAAACTCGAAGATGTTGAAGAAAAGTCATCTTTTTCATTTTAACATTTGTTTTGCTGAAAATTCGTCTGTTTTGGTTGAAAATTAACTAAATTGGTTGAAGATTCATAGTTTAAGTTGAAAATTCATCTTTTTGGTTAACAATTCATCTTGCTGGTTACAAAATAATAGTTTTGGGGTAAAAATTCAACTAACTGTTTAAAAGTGAGACCAATATATTGAAATTAATCAAAATTGATCTATTTGGTTGTTTGAAAATTGATTTATGGTGAAAAATTCTTTTTTGTAGTTGAAGATCTACCTTTTGGAAATTTAATTGTTTTAATGAAAATTAGCATTTTTAGTTGCAAATCAATTTTTTGAACTGTGCATTTCACAATTCCATTTTTCGTTAAAAGTTACCTTTTTTTAAAAAAAAATTCATAATTTCGAGTTGAAAAGTCAAAGATATTGAAGAAAAGTCATCTTTTTCATTTTAACATTTGTTTTGCTGAAAATTCGTCTGTTTTGGTTGAAAATTAACTAAATTGGTTGAAGATTCATAGTTTAAGTTGAAAATTCATCTTTTTGGTTAACAATTCATCTTGCTGGTTACAAAATAATAGTTTTGGGGTAAAAATTCAACTAAC
>JAAAKG020142295.1:0-11644 GCA_010014905.2 Druon quercuslanigerum
AAAATGTAGATCCTCTTCCTCCACTAGTTGCAAAAATTAATAATAATAAACGTTGATAAAATGAATTAATTTCCTACTTATTCCAGCATGAGCGACTTGAAATAGGTAAGCCTTTAAATAATTGCACCTTAAAATAAGCGAGAGGTCACGGTATTATATTGAAATAATACATTATGTACAAAAATGTAAATAGCTGCGAAAAAAATTTGTAGAGAATATTTATTTTTTAGGTTTTAAATTTAGATAAATGAGACTTGTTTTTAGGTATATTTTAACTAAACACGCTTTTTATAAATTTTTAGGAATCTTCGTTAATGCTTTCTTTAAACTTAAATTTTCAAAACAAATAGTCATTTGAAATATTTTCATGTATATTTAAAAAAATTTAATTATCTAAAAACTTTTGAAAATCCTTTCAAGCTTCAAAGACTTCTTTCTAAATCTTAAAAACTCAACATTTGTTTTAAAATTTCTACATACCTTTTCAAGTTAAATTAGTTTGAAATATTTTCAGAGATTATAAATATCTCTTTAACTTACTCAAATTTTTTACAATGTTACTTAATATTTCAAAATCGAACATTCTTACATAAAACTCTCCTACATCTTATTTGGTGATGTCTCTTGGTTGCCTGGACAGAATTTATCATTGTTGAAACCGCCGCTAATGGCTTTTGGTAACCCAAATACAATTTATGATCGCATTTTAATTTATGATGGCATTGGAGATTTTTGAGTGCTTGAGGACAGGTGCTCAACGTTGAACAGGGTTTTAGTAATTTTTGTTACCTAAGGAAAATTAATTAAGGCTGGGGAATGTGCATGCGGTTTTTAGGTGCTTTTGAACAATGTATTATTGATGCATTAGCCTTGGGATTTTTTCAGTTACTTGAAGAATTTTCTGACCGTTGGGCAGGGCGTTGGTGGTTTCTAGATAACTTAGGAGAATATCTGGTTGCCGAATGCAGTGCTCATGGTACTTGAGTGCTTCGGGAAGTTTTTATTGTTGTTGGTTCTTGGGTGCCTTAGGAAAATTGATTTAGTTTAAACAGGGTGTTATTTGTTTTGGGTTTCATAAGGACAATTTTTAATTGCTGTTTGAGGCGCGATAAATTGTTGGTAACTTGCAACAATTTGTCATATTTGGTTAGGGTGTTAGTGATTCCTGGGTATCTTAATACTTTTGATCAAAGTTGCACATGCAAAATATCTGATTGTTGAATAAGGTGCTGGTGGTACTTGGGTACTATGGGTAGCTCGTATTGTTATTAATTCTTGGGTGCCTTAGAAAAACTGATTTAGATTAAACATGGTATTGTTTGTTTTTGGTAGCATAAGGACAATTTATGATTGCTGGAGAGGCCCAGATGGTCTTTAGGTAACTTGCAATAATTTGTCATTGTGGGTCCAGGCGTTAGTGATTCTTAGATAATATGAGAGAATATCTGATTGTTCAGTGAAGTTACGGTGGTATTTCAGTGCTTTGGGTAGTTTGTATTGGCTTTGTTCTTTGTTTGGCTTAGAACATTTTTTTAATGTTAAACAGAGCATTTGTGCTATTTGTATTCCTGAGGATACTTTATGATTGGTTGGACAGGGAATCGGTGTTTCTAGGATGCTTTGGAACAATTTATTATTGCTAGATGAGTCTTTGCAGGTTTTTGGTTGGCTTAGGACAATTTAGTCGGTAACTTAGGATAATAAATGATTTTTGAGCAAATGTTTGGTACCAAAAGAGAAAATGTATATATATTTCTATGTTTAAAAAAAATTTTCATTGTACATTCTTTACTTTGATAAGCTTAAGGTTTTCAGGTCTTTAATATCAAGAGGTTCCGATAAACTGAATTATCTTAGTTAAAATATAATGTTATTTTATGATTTCTAGAAAAAATTTACTTTTTTGGGCAACCTTTGCTTATATTTGCTGGTTTTCACTAAACCTTTTTGTAAATATAATTATGTATATCAATGAAAGTTTTCAATGGCAGTACCTATATCTTCTAATATTAAAAAAAATTCCAATCGACCTGTGCTTAATGGATCTAATTGAATAAATTCAATTACTTATTCAGCGAAAACTTACCTACCAGGTCGTTGATACAGATTGGATAATTTAATTAGGCTAGATGTTTATTAATTACTTTGCAGAAAACTAATTTTTTTCTTTAAATTGTCTTCTCTGGTAAGCGAATAATCATTTAAATGTATATTTTTTAGTATAGATACAATACATGTTACAGATGTAAACGTTAAAAAAAGTCCAGGAAACGAGAAAAGGAATATGCTTCATGTCGATCCCTACAATTCTTATTTATTTGTTTATACGAGCCAAAATATTAATTTAGAGGTGAAGATCATTCTTTTAATTTTTTTTCAGTTTTTATCTTTGAAATTTTTGACGCACTATTCATAAGTATAAGAGAGGGCCTTGGTTGTCCCTGAAAAAACTTATAACAATTTATTGCACTCTAAAAGGGCATTAGTGGTTTCCGTTTGAGAAAAACAATTTATGATTGTTGGATAGGGCTTTGGTGGTTCTCTGGTGACTTGTTACAAATATTGGCTTTTTTACAGGATATTATGGTTCTTTGGCTGACTTAACACAATTAATAATCAACCATTACTAAACAGTACTTTTGTGATTTCTAGGAACATTAAGACAATCTATTGCAGTTTGACAGGGCATCAGTGGTTTTTGATTGAGAAGAACAATTTATAATGGTGTTTCCTAGGCACCTCACCACAATTTATGGAAGTTTGAAAGGTCATTAGTGCTTTTCAGTTAAGAAGAACAATTAATAATTAATAGTTGTTATTAGACAGGGCTTTGGTAGCTACAGGGTACCTAAGGACAATTTATTGAAGTCGTAGAGGGCAACAATTATGATTGTTGGACAGGGCGTTAGTGGTTCTTCGGTTACTAGGCAAAAATAATTACTTTACTCTAGAGCGTTGTACACTTGGGATAGAGCAATCATTTCGTTTAAAACGACTTACAGGTCTCAAATCTTAAATGAATCAAACAAAATTCAGCTAGAAATGTTTGTCATTGAATTACAAAGATACTCTCGAAGCTAATATTTTAAAATAATTTCTTTAAACATTTTTATTAAACAAAATATGGCGAAATAAAGTTTTTTTTTAAACTTAATTGTATAAACCTTCCGTGAATATGGACATCGGGTCATGAACTAGATAAACTATATAGAAGTTAAGAAGTTTGAGGCATGGCTGATTTTAAATTTTCCATTAGTTTTGCAAAATGAGTTTGTGTTAACAATTTGTTTAAATAAATTATTGCTTATTTAAATTTTATTTGCAAATTTTTGTTTATACTGACTTTGATTAGAAGCTCCATCACATCCCCATTTCGAAATCATTTTTAGACAAATATCATCATCAGTATTAGGCAATTGAGACAAAGTAGATGGTATTTATAATTATAATTAACCAATTGTGGTTAAGCAACTCTTGTATGGTAATTTTACCACCTTTTTCAGTTATGGTTATGCTTAAATATGATGAATAACATTTCTTTCTAGCTTCTGCAAGGTGTTTATAATTGATAAAAAGATCTGCATTCTTTTCTTTCGTTCTTTTTTAAACAGTATCATACTGACATTTTAATAATTTTGCATCTTCAATAAGGACCAAAGATTCATCTTAAAGTAATTTTAGTTTTATACTGTTTTTTTAATTTAAAATGGCTTCTGTCGTTAATACCAGAGAGCTTCTTTCAGAATCTTTCAGCTTTTTAAAAATAGCTAATTTTAACTGTTCTTCTAAACTTAAGCTACGTTTTATTAATTAAATAGACGCATGTCCTTGCAACCATTTTAAATTTTAAATTTTAAATAATGCTTCTCTATAAAAGAAAGCATTTTAATTTATTTGCAGATAAATTTATATCACTATAAATATTAATGTATTTATGATCATATAATACACACTCAATACTGAAATCATAAAATATTACGAAACTGGTAATGCATAACCACAAACTATTATGCAAACAATGAAAACTAAAACAGTCTTACTATCTATAAGATCAAAAAATAAAAGTAAGTAATAATATTTGTCATGTCTGATATGATAATTTAAATCATTAAACATTAGTAGGAACATGTTTTAAGTGAATTTTTATATGACTGATTTAAATATTTATAGTGTCATAATGTATAGTTTTAAAGTTGATATAAAACAATCTTTTGCAGCATATTATACAATTTTGCATGGTTTATTACAACATTCATTTTTGTTTCTCCAATGATAAGTCTATAAGATCTAAAAATAACTATTCAATTATACAGCATTTTGCCTCGAAATGTTTCGACAGAAATAACTTATCTAACATCGCTTATTAGGAATATAAAGTCCTTACTAATAATTAACCGTACTTTATTTTGTCAATTTAATTTATAAACTTTGTACTATTATTTAAATAATCAAATAGTCATTAGCCCTATTAGCATGAAATAAATTACCCAAAAACTGTAGGAATTCTGCGTTTAAGGTTTCGGAATGATTGCCAAAATTATCGAATTATGGTATATATAGTTTGAAGTTTTTACGTTTGTTAGTTTAGGCTAGCATTTTTAAAGAGTGTGGAAATTATTGATTTATTGTTTTAGAATTGAAAGTTATAGCATATGTGGGCTTGATTCTAGGGTACATGGATTTAGGGTTTATCGGTTTAGGGGTTATGGGTTTAGGATTTATCGGTTTAAAGTCTATGGGTTTAGGGTTTATATTTTTTCGCATGATTTTTGCAACAAATTGCAAATTTAGAAATGAATGTTTAAACTATTTATTTAATCGAATTATTTCTAAAAATTTGGCTTCTTAAGTCTCTTTGAAAAATTATTTACAAACATTGCTAGCTAAATTTTGTTTGATTTGGTTAACATTTGCGACCTGAAGGTGGTTTTAAACATTCCATCCCCAATGTGCGCTCGTGCTCTTTCTTTGAGAAAAACAATTAATAATTAATGATTATAAAACTTGGATTTGGTGGTTACTAGGTACCTTACGATAATTTATTGAAGTTGGAGAGCGCACCAGTGGTTTACGGTTGAAAAGGGCAATTTATGATTGTTGGACCGGATGTTGGTGGTTCTTTGGTGAGTAGGCACCAATAATTACTTCACTGTAGGGCGCTAGTGGTCTTTCAGTGACTAGGGAGAATAAATAAAGAATGATTATTAGATAGGGCTTTAATGGTTCCTAGGAACATAATGATAAGTTATTGAAGTTAAATAGGTCATCTGTGGTTTTCGGTTAAGGAGAAAAATTTGTGATGGTTGGGTAGGACGGTGGTAGTTCTTTAGTGACTTTGTAGAAATAATGGCTGTTCTGCAGGACGTTGTTGGACTTTGGATGACTTGGAAAAATTAATAATGAATGATTATTAGACAGGACTGTGGTGGTTCCTAGCAACATTAGGAAAAGTTATTGAAGTTGGAGATGGCATCAGAGGTTTTCGGTCGAGAAGGAGAATTTATGGTGGTTGGGTAGGACGGTTATAGTTCTTCAGTGACTTTGTAGAAATAATGGCTGTTCTGCAGGACGTTCTTGGACTTTGGATGACTTGCAAAAATTAATAATGTATGATTAATAGACAGGACTGTGGTGGTTCCTAGGAACATAAGGAAAAGTTATTGAAGTTGCAGATGGCATCAGAGGTTTTCGGTCGATAAGGAGAATTAATGATGGTTGGATAGGATGGTGGTGGTTCATCGGTGACTTAGTACACATAATGGCTGTTTTTCAGGACATTGGTGGTCTTTTCGTGACTTGGGACAATAACCAATTTATGATTATTAGACAGGGCTTTCATGGTTTATAGGAACATTATCACAAGTTATTAAAGTTGAATAGATTATCTGTGGTTTTTCGGTGACTTCGGACAATTAATAATTAATCAATATTAGACCAGTCTTTGGTATACATATGACTATGCTTGAATGTGATGGATAATATTTCTTTCTAGCTTCTGCAAGGTTTTTATAATTAATAAAAAGACCTGCATTCCTTCCTTTTATTTTTATAATTTTGCATCTTCAATGAGAACCAAAGATTCATCTTCAGATAATTTCAGTTTAATATCGTTTTTCCTATTTAAAATGTCTTCTATCATTGACACCAGAGAGCTTTTTCCAGAATCTTTCAGCTTTTTATAAAAAACTAATTTTAACTCTTCTTCTGAATAACTCTCTGATAACTTTAGTATTTTTCTTCGGTGTGCAAATGTAGAACCGTCTTAAAAATTTTTATTTGATGGTATTCCAATATTTGGGACAATTAACAATTTATGATTATTAGACAGGGCTTTCATGGTTTCTAGGAACATTATCGCAAGCTGTTAAAGTTGAACAGATCATCTGTGGTTTTCTGTTGAAAACGAAAATTAATTATGGTTGGGTAGGACGGCGGTAGTTCTTTAGTGACTTTGTAAAAATAATAACTGTTCTGCAGGACGTTATTGGACTTTGGGTGATATGGAAAAATTAATAATAGATGATTATTAGACAGGACTGTGGTGGTTCCTAGGAACATTAGGAAAAGTTGGGGGTTCTTCGGTAGCTAGGCACAAATAATTACTTTGATCTAGGGCGCTGGTAGTCTTTCGGTGCCTTGGTACCACTTTATTGGTTCTGAAGTACGTACCCTACGAAAAATTATTGAAATTCGACAGGGTATCAGTAATTTACAATGTAAAAAGACAATTTATGAGTGTGTGGACAGGTTGCTGGTGGTTCTAGTGTGACTTGGCACAAATAATTACTATTCTGTAGGGCGTTCGTGGTCTTTCGCTGACTTGGGAAATTAATAATTAATTATTATTAAGCAGGGTTTTGGTATTTCCTCGGTACCCTACGAAATGAGTTAAATGGGGCTACTAGGCTTAGCCCAATTAACTATAGTTGGAAAGTGCTATACCAATTTTGTTTGCTAAAGGACAATTTATGATTGTTGGACAGGTCGGTGGTAATTCTACGGTGACTTAGCACTAATAATGACTATTCTACAGGGCTTTCGTGATGTTTCAGTGAGTTGGGAGAATTAATAATTAATTATTATTAGGCAGGGCTTTGTTGTTTTCTAGGTATCCAAACTTAATTTATTGACTTTGGACAGGGCATCAGTGTTTTTTTGTTGATGAGAACAATTTTCGGTTCTTGGTCATGGATTTCATAGGGCTTTTATGCTTAGCCCAATTAATTAAAGTTGAAAAGTGCTTTATCATTTTTTTTTTGCTAAAGGATAATTAATGTTTGTTGGACAGTTCAGTGGTGGTTCTACGTTGATTTGGCACAAATAATGACTATTCTGTAGGGCGTTCGTGATCTTACGGTGACTGGGGAGAATTAAAAATTAATAATTATTAGGCAGGGCTTTGGTGCTTCCTAGGTATCCTTAGTCAATTTATTGACGTTGGACAGAACATCTGCGGTTTTTTTTTGATAAGGACAATTTTTGGTTCTTTCGCATGGATTTTACTGGGCTTCTATGCTTAGGCCAATTAATTAAAGTTGGAAAGTGCCTCATCAGTTTTTGTTTGCTAAAGGGCAACTTATGATTATTCGGCAGCACGTTGGTGGTTTTTTTTGTGTCTTAGGACAGTGTCTGATTATCGGACAAGGCTTTGACGAAAATTAGATGCCTTATGACAATTTATTGAATTTGGATATGGCGTTGTTGCTGTTTAGGCGCAGACGGATAATTTATGTAGGTAAGTCAAAACTTTAAGAAAATATTGCAGAGTTTGATGTGGCGATGGTGGTTCTTTAGAGCGTAGGAACAAAATATAAAGCTAGAAATTCAATTTTAGTTTATTTGAGGATCTTAAAAGATAAAATAGATACGGGTGTCCATGTTTTTTTCTTTCTTCACAATGTTTTAAGTTACCTGGGCTTTAATAGTACGAGGTTAGGGGAATCTCAGTTACCTTGCTGGAAAGATAAAATGTTATCATAATTACAATAAATCTTTTATTCTTTGCATTGAACCAGATACGACTAGTGTAAGTGTTAAAGGCTGTAAAAAATATACATCAATTAATCTCTGATGAAAAATTTCCATCAGAAGGTTTTGATTAGTTCTTGAAAATGAAGACTGTTATGGGTACTTTCTGTTTCTTTATGGTGATTCTCACCAATCCTGTTGGTAAATAAAATTGTTTTGATAATATTTATGCATTTATAAATTTTTCATTTATTTGCTTGAAACTAATTTTCCGATTGAAAATATCTTCACACTATTTACAGTTAGAACATTATTTAAAAGAACGCTATAGAAATGTGATACGTGGTAAACAGAAAATATTGATAGTAGAAGTCTTTTCGGTAAGATTTTGTAGTTTATTTAAACAGTGATAAGAAAATTTAAGCCAGTTAAACAGGTAGCTAACGCAGTTAAATTTTCTAAGATGAAGATAAATAATTATGCTTTTTTAATATCTCGTATGGTTTTAACGGTATTTTTAATATTGAAAAGCAGAAGCGTTGACCAAAAATAAATTTTTAATCTGTGTTATAATGATAACTGGTTTGTTTTTAAATACAACTTACCCAATTGAGATGCTTTATCTTTTCAGAATTAGCTTTGCGTCGTCTTGTTTCCAAAGTTCACTCTCCAATTGAAATTCGAATTCGCATGGTCCAACTCCCAGACGAAGTAGCTCAAGGTTTACAGCCACCAGCAGCGAATAACTTTTGCGAGGTGGGGCTAGACGTGAATCATGAGTACATAATTGGAGCAATCGTCAATGAATTTTTGTATCCATTCATGGTCCCTGTTCCAAATAGCGAGCATATTGGGAATACCTATCAAAGAGTTAAATTACACTTGCGTTCCTACATTGTCGACGAAATTGTACCAATACCCGATAATGATTCTTTAAATGGTCTTTTTAACAAGAAATTCGGAAGAAAAAACAGGTTTCCTGGTCAGTTTGTTTAATAATTCGAACTGAGTGGATAAAAGTGAGGAAACCTATTTTGTAACCTTTAAGTTTGGCTGTGCTGTCTCAGAGACCACATTTTGCATTTGGAATTTAGATCCTTTCCAACACCGTTGTAAAAACTACTAACAATAAAAGTTGATGAAATGTGTTAATTCTTTACTTTTTTTAATTTTTCCTCATCAGTTTGTATAAGTGGTCTTTCTTCCAAGAAACTTGTGTTTTCGACAACAAAATGGAATAAATTAACTTTGAATTAGAGTAAACAAACTTGTTTCTAAATTGTTTCACTTTGGACTAGAAAAGGTCCATTTTTCACCAGGAAAAAGTTATATTTTTCACTGAAATAGTTCAATTTTCAGTTAAAAAATTTATTTCTAACAAAATAATTATATTATTAAAAATATATAAATTTTCAATTAAAATTGTAAATCTTTTATAAAGAAAATTAATTTTTAACAAAATAATTCAGCTTTTAACAGAAACTAGTTAAATTTTCCTGAAAAAAGGTAAATTCTTAACGTAAAGTGTAAAAAAATTAAATTTAAACTATTAAATTGTGAAGAATTTTGAGTTTGAACAAGGATTTTATGAACTCCTTATTTCAAACTCCCAGTTTTAATTTTTGAAAAAAAATTTCCGTTCGATGTAAAAAATTCCCTGTTCCAAGGAAAACTATAAATCATGTAAAAATTGCTTTTCTAAATTTGCAAAAATTACTAAAATAATGAAATCTTCAATTTTGCTACGATCAGAAGTCATTTCCCGGTCTTTCCTGGTTTTTCGCTTAAGTAGCTACCTAATTATAAATAAATTATTTTTGAATATATATTTTAAGAGAGCGAAAATGTCTATTGTATCTTGAAATAAACAAGAGCTTACTTCATTATATAGCAATAATGAATTATGTCATATACAATTCTAGTTAAAAAATAATAAAATTTGAGATTTTTAAATCTAAATTTTTATCAAGAAAGTAGCTTAACAAATTCAGAGTTTTGGTCCATTCACATATAATTTTTTTTGTACAGCAAATGTTTTAAGCTCTAGGACGAACTACTGCTAGTCACAAAAATATTAGAAATTTCGTAAAAGGTAACAATCTGGATAATTATAAACAAATATGTTAAAAAATGTCACATTTCGGTAGTTTCCCGCAGCAAAAAATCTAGTTTCTTGAAATAGAAAATTAAAAAATAGAATTCTTTTTCCTTTTCATGGTATCCAAAGTTATGATCTTTTAAAATAACTTTTCATTGTTTTAATATTTTCTTTCAGAAATATATGCATTATACTCAGAGTTTTCTTTTCACAGTTGTATTCTTTTCTGTACTACATTATATTTTTTTCTTTATTTGCTTTGTTTTCTGATTCTGGAATTTATTGTTAATAACACATTACTTCGCTTTTTGCGGTACCTTCAGACGGTTTATAATCGTTCGGCAGGACTTTGGTCATTTTTAGATGACTTGGGACCATATCTGATTGTAAAATGAAGCTCTTGTGGTAGTTAAGTGATTATTATGGTTACACATGCTTGTAGTAATTCTTGGGCGCCTCAGGAAAATTCGTTGTGAATTAACAGGGCGTTAGTGTTTTTTTGTTTTTGCTTAAGAAACATTCACACTTGTTTGGAACAAGGCGTTAGTTGTCCTTAAGTAACTTAAGACACTTTGTGATTGTTGGACAGGGCATTGGTGTTTCTTGGATGCATTAGGACAATCGATGCAGGTTGATCAGTGTGTTAGTGATTTTGGATAACTTAAGGAAAAACTATGGTTTTTGGACAAGACGTGGATATTTTTTTAATACCTAAGAACAGTCTATTAAAGTTAAACAGTAAAATAGTGGTATTTTATTTCTTCAGAAGAATTTGTGATTGTTGGACAGAGCGTTGGTGCTTCTTCGGTGCTCTGAGACAATGTGTGATGGTTACACAACTCTTCGTTTTTGTGGTACCTTGAGACTTTTTATAATCGTTCGGCAGGACGTTGGTCATTTTTATATGACTTGGGACAATCTCTGATTGTAAAATGAAGCTCTTGTGGTAGTTAAGTGATTTTCATGGTTACACATGCTTGCAGTAATTTTTGGGCGCCTTAGGAAAATTCGTTGTAAATTAACAGGGCGTTAGTGTTTTTTTGTTTTTGCTTAAGAAATATTCACACTTGTTTGGAACAAGGCGTTAGTTGTCCTTAAGTAACTTAAGACACTTTGTGATTGTTGGACAGGGCATTGGTGTTTCTTGGATGCATTAGGACAATCGATGCAGGTTGATCAGTCTGTTAGTGATTTTGGATAACTTTAGGACAAACTATGATTTTTGGACAAGACGTGGATATTTTTTTTTTAACGTAAGAACAGTTTATTAAAGTTAAACAGTAAAATAGTGGTATTTTATTTCTTCAGAAGAATTTATGATTGTTGGACAGAGCGTTGGTGCTTCTTCGGTGCTCTGAGATAATGTGTGAGGGTTACACAACTCTTCGTTTTTGTGGTACCTTGAGACTCTTTATAATCGTTCGGCAGGACGTTGGTCATTTTTAGATGACTTGGGACAATATCTGATTGTAAAATGAAGCTCTTGTGGTAGTTAAGTGATTTTCATGGTTACACATGCTTGCAGTAATTCTTGGGCGCCTCAGGAAAATTCGTTGTGAATTAACAGGGCGTTAGTGT
>JAAAKG020142296.1:0-11644 GCA_010014905.2 Druon quercuslanigerum
CTAGACTAGTGCCTTTTCTACAAAGCGTGACGTTCTTGTCGGGACCTTTCCAGATTTCCCGTCCAGCGCCCTAATAATGTTAGGGCAAAATAACTAACACCCTACCAACACCGAGTCGCAATTTCTGCACGGGTTAGCGTAATGGTTAAAATCTCAACTGCTAGGCGATAGATTTAGGTAGAGAAATAGGTGTTCGATACTCCGTAGTGTTAGAAATTTTATTTGTAAGATGATTCTTAAAAACGTAATATATGTATTTACTCTAATTAGCACCATTAATATTTAAAGGATAAAACAGCGTTACAGAACTAGTCAGGCCCTCTCCATTTTCCCGACCAGCGCCTCATTAGAAATAGGGAAATCTGTCCAGGGCCCTGCTAAAGCCTGATCGGAATTTCTACATGGGTAGCTGAGCCCTCATTTTCTTGAGAAAATTATGATATATCCAAAAACATTTATATACCATTTTCCATTAAAACTTATAACGCAATACATACCCGAAAAAAGACATAACACTCAAGACGAATTGCTCAAGATACCGACAAATCGTGGCTGAAAAATCTTCTGTCGTCGCCACACGTTAACGACATTGCTCCGGTAAAATTTCGCTTTTTTAATATCTTATAAATTAACTGTTATAATATCACATGTTTTAACTTTCAATATAAACAGATATTGCCCTTTAAAATCTTGTATGTTGAATAGAAGATATGAGATATTATGTCGTAATATCCATATATTACGGTTATATACGAAAGTTTCTAATATCTGCTTTTCAATATCTATTTTTCTCCGTGTACTTTGCAAGCGTTTGGCTTGTGAATACGTCTTATGTTCCTTTCAAGAGCGCTCTATAAATGAACACTTTTGGCTCTCTACAGGAAACTATAAAAGAATGGCTCAATTTCACTCTATTCCTATAATAATACACTTTATGACTAATTTGCAAAATGTGGCTAGCAAAAATCCTGAACCTCCCAATTTCTCAATTTTCATTTATATCAAAATCCCTCTTCTGTGACCAGATGCTAACAAGTATTTTTTGAAGGCAGAGCTGGAAAAGGCTTCGAGATATGATAGATGACGAGACGTTAACCTGCTACAAAATAAAATACGGAAAAAACGTCGTACTACAAAATTAAAACACGTTAAAAAATGTCATACCTGTATACAATACGTTAAAAGAAAGTAATAGGGCACTTTTGGAGCAAATCTTTCCAAGGTCATAAAGATTTTCTTTTTTATGCGGTTTGAAGTAACTGCAAGCATATCGTGAAATATGAGATGGCAAACAAAATCGTGCAACAAATAAATCATTTGCTTTCTTTGTATTCATTGGGTTTTAAAAGAAATTAACGCTTCTTAATTTAAAGAAAATAAACGCAATTTTACATTGTCTTGAATTAAAGAAACAGTTTCTTAAACATATATTTTTTTATTTAACCAAAAATAAATTAAAAATAAAGGTTTAAGCATTTTAAATATAAGTAAAATGGTAATTGGAACAAAAAATCATTTCTTTCTTTGAATCAATCAAAATTCGAGACTGTAACGTGATCGCTTCAGGTACTGGGAGTCATAATCCTAGAGAGTCACGAGCCGCACAGGATTCGCCATATCGAAATAAATAAGGGGGTTATCGTGTTCGGTCTTCAAGTAAGAAGGCGCCCTGCATAATTCATAGCAAGGCAAGCAAGGCAAGGGTCTGAAACTGCGGAGGGTAACCTGTGGGGCTCACACTATCCATAACTTTCGTATAGCTATAGCGCGTATGCCGTCCATGTACATAGGAGAATATAATGGTGAGGGTCCGATTGCCGGGATCGATGCTGAGGGGCGAGGCTAAAACAGCCGCGAGCTCTGATTAGTCGAAGTATTCCGCTTGGAGGCGTGGCCACGTGCTCAGAGGCGGGGAACATCACCTGCCCTGCTCTGGTCGATGCCTTACTCCTCAGTCTGCTATCAACTCCAGGCTTGAGACCCTCGAGTTGCGCATCTTTCTTTTCAGACTCACGACATATGCCTCGAGGGTCAAGAATCTAGTTATTTGTTTCAAGGACCAACAGTGAAAAAAGTTGGCTGTGTTATTAAGGAGTGATATTTCCATTGCTCGGCCTCCTAAATACAACGACGGGGTTATCGTACTCCAATAACCAGACAATGTTTCGGTAATTTGAAACCTAGCATCAACCCTACACTCGAAAATGTTAGTGCCCTCGGATATGCTCTCGGCCTCCACGAAGATGGCCTATCAGATCAACAAGTACTTTGGAGAGCGGGTGATGACCCGCAAGAGTCAGGTGGCCAAGACAATCCAGGAGGTTTGCAGAGTCGTGCAGGACGTATTGAAGGAAGTAGAGGTCCAGGAGCCAAGGTTCATCTCATCCTTGACGGACTATAACGGCAGATTTGATGGGCTCGATGTGATTTCGCCCACAGAATTCGAGATAGTGATATACCTAAATCAGATGGGAGTCCTCAACTTCGTCGATGACGGAACACTTCCTGGATGTGCAGTTCTTAAGCTTAGTGACGGCAGAAAAAGATCCATGTCCCTCTGGGTGGAATTCATCACCGCATCAGGATATCTCTCTGCCAGAAAAATTAGATCCCGATTTCAGACTCTTGTTGCCCAAGCCTGCGACAAGTGCGCTTATAGAGATTCTGTTAAGATGATTGCGGATACGACCGAGGTCAAATTGAGAATCCGAGAACGTTACGTAGTGCAAATCACGCCTGCTTTTAAGTGTGCTGGACTCTGGCCCAGATCGGCTTCACACTGGCCCATTCCTCATATTCCCTGGCCACATCCAAATATCGTTGCTGAGGTCAAAGCCGAGGGATTTGATATGCTCTCAAAGGAATGTATTGGACTCCAGGGTAAACAATCAGCAATGGAGGGCGATGCTTGGGCCCTATCTTTTATTGATGCCGAAAATAGACTACTCCAAGGTGCGAGCAGAAGAAGATGTCTCAGTATTCTTAAGACTCTGAGGGATCGACATCTGGACCTGCCAGGGAACCCGGTCACCAGCTACCACATGAAGACACTCTTGCTTTATGAATGCGAGAAGCATCCTCACGAAGCTGAGTGGGACGAGGCCTGTCTAGCGGACAGGATCAATGGGATATTTTTACAATTAATTTCGTGTCTTCAGTGTAGAAGGTGTCCTCATTATTTCCTCCCAAACTTAGACCTCTTTAAAGGCAAGTCCCCCAGTGGTTTGGAGAACGCAGCGAAGCAAGTTTGGAGACTCACTAGAGAACTGCTCACCAACAGCCGAGCTTTGGAAAAGCTCTAATTGGAAGATTTTAGAGTTGATGTTATGTTTGTCTGACTCAGGCGAAGTTGTTTTTGTTCAATTCATCAGAAGCTCGGTTATAAAGTTATCAGGATGTCTGGAATTTACAAGAGGCGATCTCTGATATCCAAACTTTAATTTAAGTCAAGAAAACTTGGAAAATCTTCACATGTTCTCGGGATATGATTAAAAATGTACCAGCATGTGTGCATCGAGGACGTTTCTAGTCGTGATTTAGGAATCCGTTAAGGTTTTCTAATTTTTATTGGCTTAAATAAAAGGTAAGATTTCACAAATTTACTCACAACTTTTCTAATTTATAACTCAAGTTGTTGAGGGTACTTTTATTTATATTTTACGAACTCTTATAATTTTTATCATCTCAGAATAAAGATGAGATATCAAAGTGTAAATAATTTGTGATGGTAGTGTAGCTGCAGCTAATTTGTGAATCACTGATGCCGTGATTGTGTCTGAATTAATGTCAAAACGCTAGAGCCAGTGCCATAGTTTTTATAAAAAAAAGTGAGTTGATTGTGTGAACGTCGCAGAAATTAATAAAGAGTGAACCACATTCGGATTACTACGACATTTTGTTAAGAAAGACGAAAGTTTAGCGAGTTGCGATATTCTCTTACGACCAGGAAGTACAGAAGTCATTTTTTCATTTCAAAATTTTGATCAAGAGTTGAAAATTTCATCCTAGGCGGAAAATGGTATAAGCCTAATAATTAGTAAAAATAAAAGTGTTCATTAAGAACTTGCTCTAAAAGAACTTGGTGTGAAAGTTTTATAAAAATTAAAATTTACAGGAAGCAATCTTTGAAATCATATCTTTAATTTAAGCCAAAAAACTTGGGAAGTCTCTGCGGGTTGACGAATTATAAAATAAATCTCTTCACAAATGAATCTTAGCTCAAAGTATTTCAACAAAAAATGTGACTTTAATTCCTCCTGGGAATAAGAATGTTAATCGTTGACCTGCCGTCGCTAGTCGGGTTGAAGTCTGGATTTGAGCGCCGACTGTAAGTTTCTTTTTATCGTGCCTTTCAACAAACTCTTTAATTTTTTATGATGATCTATAGTTTTGTTTCGAGCTCAAAATTGAGTTATTGTTTTCTGATACAAACATAATTTATTTTTTTAAGTTTATGCCACGAAAATTACTTTACAAAAGTAATGCAAATAATTCAACATGACAAACGATGGAGATAAATTTGCGATCAGACTTATAGTTGAATGCTGATCGTGACACAAACGTGTTTTTTAATAAAATTTATTATATTTATTTTTACTCGCTACGAGATTCAGACTGTATTTCTAAAATAGAAATAATGTTTGGGCATTTAATGACAAACTTTTCCTGTTTTATTTTATAAATTCATTTATACTAGTGTTTATACCTAGTTGTAATGAAAGTTTCAATAGAGAAAAATATTTAAAAATATTCAACCACGAGATTTGCATCGAACCGAAAAAGGCTTTAGGGAAAGTGAATGCTGAAGATTGATATAAACTTTTTCGAAAAGTTTTTTATTTCTCTCTTGAAAAGAGAACAATTTTTCTTTTAAGGTGAAATTGTTTTTGTGCGATTGCATGAGATTTTCATTAGCGACGTTTAAGTCGAGCGTTGGTGACGACTTAGAATTTTTTTCGAGGCTCTGCAGAGGCGATAATAATAGATCCCTGCACTCAGAAAAATATTTGTTTTGAATCAAAGAAACTATGTTTCTTTAAAGTAATTGTTTCCATATCACCAAAAATATATTTGACATAAAGAAAATCCCATTAAATTAAACAAAAATATTAATTGGAATAAAATTTCTCTTGAACCAAAAATCATTCATTTGAATCAACAGAATTTTTGTTGCCAGAGAGTCAGTGAATATTTTTCTTTCATTCACAGAACTTTTCTTTGAATCAAAGAATTGTTTTCTGAGTGAGAGTGCTCTCTTAGAATCAAAACAAAAAATTCCGTAACATTAATTGCAAAATTGGAAAACAAATTCAGAAGCCGCGAGAAGGGATTATTAAATGCATCGCCTCGGCAATGTTTCAGTTCATTAATTGTTTTTATATGCTGCTGTTGTAAATATAATTAAAAGTATTTATTGAAATGTAATAATAAAAAAACAGTGATATTTATATGGAAAAGGATATTTTTATTTAAAGAGAATTAAACATCCAATGCAAAACCCTTAATGTGGGCAATTTTTGGTGTGAACATTGATTTAGGGAACTAAAAAAATTGATTTCCTCGATACTTAACTATTGCAGAATGTTGTAACCAAAAATTTTATTTGAGAATCTCCAAGATTTTAAGGGATTTAGAAAGATTTCAAAAACTCTCATTTGATTTTAGAGAATTAAAAAATTTTCAAAACTTTTCAGGAATTTTTAAGAAGTTTTAAAAGTTCAAGATAATTTACAGGATTTCAAAGTCCTTCAATAAATTTGTAGGCATTCGACCAGAGCTGTGCGATTTCAGAGGATCTCCAAGGACTTTAATTTCTAGAGAACTTTAGAGAGTGAATGAAGCAGAAAACAATTTTAAGAGATTTCTAAAGATTTTGGCGGATTGGATTGTATAAAGTCTCAGAGGATTTCAAAGATTTCTAGGGATTTTCTAAGATTTACGTGATCAACCGAATTTCATAGGATTTAAAGAATTAAGTGTATTTAAAAAGATTCCTACGAATTTCATAAGATTTCAAGTAATTTCACTAGATGATAACAAATTTTATAAGAATAAAATATTTATAACAAATTTTAAATTATTTTATAAGATTTAAATATTTTGAAAATTTAAAGGAATTTGTATGCTATATTAATTTCAAGTGATAACAAATTGTAAATTTTTTTAGAGTTATAAAGGGATTTGAACAAAATTCAAAGGTTTTAACAGAATTCAGTGGGTTTCAAATATATTTTATCATTTTTGAAGTAATTTTAAAAGATATTACAAATTTCAAGGGACTTTATACTACTTTGAAGAATTTAGTTTTTTTTTTGTAATTCCAAGAAATTTAACGAGATTTGTATTAAGTAGAAATGACTTAAAACTTGGCTTCTATTTTTTTAAATTTTAAAATGAGTTTCTTTGTTTTTATTATTCCTATTCTGTTCAAGGGTGAAAAGTAATACAATTTCATTATTTTGTTTCAAGTTTTTTCAGAATTTGTAGAGAGGCCATTTTGGATTTTTAATTTTCAGAAGTATAAATCACAATTTGACAAGTATTATAATTTTAAACGATTTATATTACAGTTATTTCAATTTAGTAAAAAAAAACTTTTTAATGTCACAATTCTGATATTAAAACATTTAAAGTATTCACTATGCTTAGGCACTGTTTATAGATTCTTTTATTGTTTTCATTTTAAAATGATGTGATTTTGAAAATTTAGGTAATTTAACTTTAATTTCAATGATTTTAGATCGTATGTACCAATAAAATAATATTTCAACGATTCCAATTGAAAATTAAAATCTTTGAAGTTTTGGGTAGGAAATTTGAAATTTAGATTTCAAGTTTCAAATTGTACACACCTGAATGAATAATTTTTAAACTATTTCATTTTCAACGCCTGAAATGAAAAACTAATCAGTTATTAAAGGTAGAATTTGAAAACGCTACTTTTTATATCTCTTAATTCCAATTTTTATTAATTTAAAAAGTTTCACATGTAAGTTGATTAATTGCTGAAAGCCTCTGAAGTGATATAATACGTAATTATAAAATCCTGAATTGTTGAATTAACATTTTTCGAATTTTGAAGACTTCTACTTTGACTGCTGCAGACCCTCATAAACTGGTAAGGAAACCGATACATTTGAGCATACTTGGCAAACTGCTTTCTGCTTGTTACTAGGATGCGAACCCAACACATCGCTTAACGAAGAAAATTGATTTAAATCGTTAATCTCACTTGGACTAGAAAAAATATCAAGATCCGCAACGCCCATTACGGGTCTAATGAAATAATAATTTGCAAATTAATGAAGACGTAATATCAGAAGCAATGAGTACTTTTTAATGATAGCCATGATCATAAAATTTATTATACGGCGCCTTATTGATCTAATAGGTAATAATACAACTATAAAGCATAATACTCTTATGAATGATGTCGCATGTTAGAAAAATAATCTGTCTGATTATGTCCGTCAATTTATTCATGCAGAGTTGACAGAATATATTATAAAGTGTAATTTCTCTTCAAGTTACTATATCATTCAACATTAATTAATACATTAACTCTGTGGGTATTTCATGGATCACAGAGCATCTCTTTTTGAACCTAATCCCCTTTTTTCCTCCTAAATTTGAAAAATCCCATAAAACATCTGAAATCGAGTATTTTTATACCATTTTCCCCTTTCTTACAAGGTTTCGATTCATTTTTTAAAAATCATAAACAGAAGTCTATAAAATTAGAAATTTTTACTTTGAGCGTTTAAATACCAAAGAAACTGTTTTCTGGGTTTAATTTCATTTATAATACAGGCCTTATTAGGCTTATATTTAGAAACTCTTTTAAATTTATGAAGTGACTTGATGTAAGCACACAGTCTGGCTAAAGAGACAGCTTTTAAGATTATGCAGCGGCTTGATGTTAGCTTACCGTCTGGCTAACAACTATTTAGTTTCTAAACCATGCAGTAGCTTGATGTTAGACCATACACGAAAAAAAGAGAATTTGAGCAATTACCACAAATTACAATTTTTATTTAAAAAAATTGACTTACATCAACAAAAGTGCTGTTTTTATTTTGAATTTTCACCACTTTTTAGATATTGCTATTAAAATCAGAAACTTTAAACAAACAAAAAATAACAGAAAAAACTATTTACCCTTTGAATTTTTGCCATTTCTTAAAATCACTATTCAAATCATAACTTTCGACCAATAAAATAGCTGGAAATACTATTTTCATAAACGGGTAAAGTGTGTTCAGTAGCATACACTATATTTCACAGCATTTTTTACAGAACGAAAGAGCAGAAATTGCCATTCAAAAGTATTGTAACTGGTGTAATAGTTTACTATCAGAAATTACAATTTTCATATGCAAAAAAGACAATTTGAACATAGCACTCTCCAGTACTATTTTTAAATGGTAAGAATTACCTTCACAATGATCTGCAAAATACTACGTAAACATAGTGAAAATTTGAAAAATTCGATAAGTCATATTATTTACTATTTCAACAGGCAGTAACTGAAAGGTGGATTTATATACTGACGCGTATAATTTCCAAATAGTGAAGCATACCACTTAGAAATGGCAAACTTTGCCAGATAGAAGAACCGCGTTTTATCACGTGACCGGCGCTGAAACCGAACGCAAATCTCGTTTAATGCTAAGGACACACAGGATTGTGAAGGGATGAACCGTGAAATGGTGGAACAAGAGTGTCGTTTTTCGTTTCAAAAAAGGCGAAAACAGTGGCGGCGTTAATCGAATGCTGGGCCAGGATTGACATGCAAGATAAGTATTTGTGGATTATATTTAGAAGTCTGTAACTGCAAGGATTACAGTCTTTCACCTATCCCCTTGCGTTTTCTCGTGTTTATGACACTCCATTTCTTTCACCTATTTTCGAAAAATGTCCTCTCTTTTCCTTATATGTTATAGGGCCTTCTAGTTTCGAGCCTATTTTTAATTTACAATAAAGAAAGTTCACAGAATTGTGTTAATTTTAAGGCCTTTTGAAAGTTTCCGATGGATTACGGATACTTTGAAAACACAAAGCGGAAATTCGAAAACGCTTATCTTCTTAAAAAAAAATTTTTACAGATCGAAAAATACCTATTGCCTAATTTGCTCTGAAAAACGACATATTTCGTATCCGAAAGGTTCTGCAATTTAAAGTGTAGAAATTTCGATCGGGGTTTAGTAGGGACCTGGATAGATTTCCCTATTTCTAATCGGGCGCTCATCTAAAAAATGGAAAGGGCCTGACTAGTTATGTAACGCTATTTTAGCCAGGTTCTATTTAGAACTTCTGAGCAGGCCTTTACTAGAGTGTCCTTTAATCGCGCAACGATTAGTAGGGCTCCGTCTAGACCTGATGAACATTTAATTGAGTTGAATATGTAATTTATATGACAAAAAAGGTATTTAAAAAATAAACATTAATGAATTGCGAGTATTTTGACTTTAAATATTCATGATTATATTTAGATTGTATACATATATGACATTTTTAAACATTATATTACAGACGGGAGCCTTAACCATTACGCTAAACCTCGAAGTTGATAGTCGATGAAAAAGCCATACTCATAAGCTACAACTCAAAAAAATGTTAACTCTCTTTTTCTAATTAAATATTTATTATTATACGACGTTATGTATACATAAAATATACGAACTGTTTACAGGAATATCAATAAAATAATTTTGAAATAAATAATTTTAATCGATTGAAATTTTTCTTCCGGTAATATTTCGTTTTTTCCCATTGTAGATTACTTTACAACTTTTCCCAATGACAGGAAATATAATTTTTTCTGAACATTTACCGTTTTTCATAAGGATGGAATTTTGTTCTTTAAAATAAACAGTATACAGATAGATTTGCCACACCTATATGAGAGACGATATTCTTCACTAGAACCTGACAGGGCACCCATCAGTTTTTCCTAGACTAGATATTCTGATAGGGGCCCCAACCAGTTTTTTTCTAGACTAGATATTCTGATAGGCGTCCCAACCAGTTTTTTCTGGACTGGATATTTTGATAGGGGCTCCAACCAGTTATTTCTAGACTAAAGATTATGATCGGGACCGCATCGGATCCCTACTTCAAATAGGAAAAGATGGGGAAATTTCTGCACGGAACCCTGTCTGATTTGAAATGAATTTGGTCATATTTTATAATTAGAACTAATTGTTTAAAATATTTTCTTTGTATACAGCTGCATTGGATGCAAATATATTGTATTAAATTTAAATAATATAAAAATAATGAACATTTTTCAATATTCTGGTCTCATTTTGAAGGTAAATTTATGTAGAGTCGCAGCAACTTTATTACTTTGTAAGTTAAGCTTCGTATGAAGATAGCAAGACAATTTTTTTGCAATTATGCTATTCAAATGCTGCAATTCTATATATAAATTTACTTTTAACATGAACTTAAGAATATTGAAATATGTTTATCATTTCAGGTGCTATTAAAATTGTAATAAAGCAGTACTCCTTAAACTATTTTTGTTATAGCGTCTAAGAAAGTTTTCTAAGTGACTTAGAAATGCAGAAATCCAATTACACCCAACTCCCAGTTAAGTCAAAATATTTTAAATGAAAACAGTTTGGTTACGTCAAATTCTCCTTAACCCTACCAATGTCTATTGGGGTGGAGAAGATGAACGATCGTGCTTTATACGTGTGCCGTGTGTATCTGTGTCTTTGCTGCTACGTATCACATGGTGCTAAGTGGAGGGGATGTAAAATGTGAAATAACTGGGCGGTTGTTTTCGGTGCGCTCAAGTTGAGCCAACGGTCAGTGTTTGACTTAAGCCTTGGAGGGCCCCTTTTTATTATTCGCTCGAGTTGCGCCAAAACTTACCTGTCTCCTGTTTACATATAACTGGATGCTCCTTCCACCTTAACTATATAGATGTACTGTGCACTAGTCACTAGTGAATTGATTTGAAATTTGTCAAGGGTTTTTCCGAATTTTTTCAACTTTTTATTTAGGCCAAGACAATTAATTTAAGACAATTTACTTCAACAGAAGTGATTTTTAAACAATTTATTATCACTTATAATAATATTTTCTCAAAAGAGAGCTAGAAAGTTGCAGGTTTTTCTCAAATTTTTCACTTATTGTCCACTTTTTATTTAGATTAAGGTAACAATGATTTGAAGTTAAGAAACATGATTGTTTAAACAAGTTATTATTGTTTATAACTATATTTACTTGAATAATAATTTCTTCAAAATTTTGGGTTCCCTGCAATTTTCTACTTTGCTTTCTAGTTATAAACAAATACGGAGTAAACAATTTAATACAGAGCATTCTTATCCATTAAATTTCTCCTAATTCACTCATATTTTACTGAAATACATGCATTTTTCGATATAAAAAATCAAATTTATTTAAATTCTTTTGTATTTTTTTTAGTCATTAATCACTTGTTTGGTTAGAACTTTGAAATTTTTCATAGATTTTAAGATATTTGAAAATATTTGTTGGAATCCCAAATTCTTATGAATTTTCACTGAATTCTTTTTAATTCTTTGCAATTATCTTGAATTTTTTAATTCACTTTAATTCTTCTGAATTTTCTGAATCACGCTTAAGACAATGCGTTTCTTTTCATTTTCAA
>JAAAKG020142297.1:0-11644 GCA_010014905.2 Druon quercuslanigerum
GATTTATCAATATTTTAATAATATTGATATAGACCAGTAGACAAACAAAATTAACATCTAAAATTAATAATAAATTTCCAAATATTTATAATTTAAACATTTTCATCGAATTTCAAGAGATTAAAATTTTCTCCACAGATTTCAAGGAGTTTCAGAGAGTTTTTACTTTATTCAAAGATTTTGAGGGATTTCCAAGAATTTTGTAGGATTCCCAAATATTTCCTGGGGTTTCTAGAAAACTTTGGAAAATAAATGAAATTTCATTGAATTTAAAGGGAATCTTAGCCGTTTCACAAGTTTGAAAAGATTTTAAGGTATCTTAAAGATTTTCACAAGATAAAAAGGATTTTTTTAAATCTTCAAGGATTTTAAGGATTTCAAAAGATTTCTAGAAAGCTTTGGAAAAAGAATAAAAATTAATTTAAAGGAATTCTTAACAATGTCACGAATTTTAAGGGTTTTTGAGGTATTTTATTAGATGTAAAGGATTTTATTAAATCCTTCAGGAATTCAAAGAATTTCTAGAGAACTTTAATGAATAAGTTTGATTAAAACTGTATTTAAAGGATTTTAAGGGATTCTGAACGATTTAAAGCGATGTAAAAAATGTCCAGGGATTTCAAAGGATTTTTATAATTTCCAAAGATTTCAAAGGATTTCTAACAAGCTTTGTAAAATAATGAAATTCCATTGAATTTCAAGGAATTCTTAGAGATTTTATTCATTCGAAGGGATTTTAAGGAATTGAAAAGATTTTAACGTTTCTTCTAGAGAACTTTGATAAATAATTTTAATTCGAATTATATTTATGTAAATTTAAAGGATTTTAAATGATTTTAAAGTATTTTAGGGGATATACAGAATTTCTATGGAGTTTAAAGAATTTGTAAAATGTCCAAAGACAAAGGAATTTCAAAGATTTCTGGGGATTTTAGGGTTTTTTCTAAACAACTTTAATGATTAAGTCAGTTTGAAATTATATTCAAAAGATTTTAAGGGATTCTAAAGGATTTTATGCGATATAAAAAATTTCAAGAAATTTTAAACAGTTTTTAGAATGTCCAAAGATTTCAAAGGATTTCTACAAAGCTTTGGAAAAAGAATACAATTTAATTTGAAGGAATATTTAGCGATGTCACAAATTTTAAGGGTTTTTAAAGTATTTTATTAGATGTAAAGGATTTTATTAAATCCTCCAGGATTTCAAAGGATTCAAAGATTTCTACGAATTTTACCCCTTCTTCTAGGGTTTTTAAAGGATTTTAAGGGATTCTGAACGATTTTAAGCGATGTAAAAAATTTCCAGGGATTTCAAAGGACTTTTATAATATCCAAAGATTTCAAAGGATTTCTAGAAAGCTTTGGAAAATAAATAAAATTTCATTAAATTCAAAGGGAATTTTAGCCGGTTTACAAGTTTCAAGAGATTTTAATGTATTTTAAGGATTTTCACAAGATAAAAAGGATTTTATTAAATCTTCGAAGATTTTAAGCGATTTCAAAGATTTATAGGAATTTAAAGTTTTTGCTAGAGAACTTAAATGCATAAAATGGAAATATTTAAAATTTTAAGATATATAGGACCTCTAATTATTTTTAAGATTTTGGGGGATTTTACAACTTTTAGTGGATTTTAACAGAAATTAGTTCCCCTGCTCTTTACATAATTTCCTTCAGTTCCTTTGCATTTTAATTTCCAGGGGTAATTATCCTGTAATTGTTTTTCATATAACGATTTTCTATAATAAAATTCCTATAATCCATGGGATCTTTTGCAATCCCATGAAATCATGAAATCAGAGTAACTGATCCCTCGAAATTCAATGACAAAAATTAAAATTAAAATTAAAATTAAAATTAAAATAGAAATTAAATTAATTAATAAAATTTAGAATATAAGGTTAATGAGGTGAATGGAGTGAAAAAAATAAGTCTAATAAGAAAATGACTTCCACGAAGCAACATCTGTGCTCTCACAGCGAGAATTTCACGTTGAATGGGAAGGAAAGGGTTAACGAGGGAATTAGGGTTTCTTTTTATTTGAAGCTTAAATGCCCGCATGAGATATTATTTACAACGATTGGGATGATTAAGGCGACAATTTCACGATTTGATAGTAAACAATCTTTCTTCATTTATATTTTCTCATTCGTACATTTCAAAAAAATAATAACAAAATAAATAAAGAAATCTTTTTAAAAATCGATATTAAAACTATTTCTTCCGAATTCTTAAAATAAAATAAAAAAATCAAAGAACACAATATTTGTTTGTTTTGGTAACTAGTCGAGCATTCTTTTTTGTTCTAACTTTAGAGAGGTTGTTAACCGATTATCTTTGTAAATAAAAACTCTGATTAAATTTTCTAGAAAATTCTTTTAGATTAGTTTGATAACCATATCTTTCATTCTTATGATCAGATAAAATATTATATTGGGATTGTTCTTATGTCATTATTACCTACTAAATTGTTATCAGATAAATTTAGGGAAATATTTGTTTATCTTTTAAAACAATATTTTCCCCTAAACATTATTTTTCTACGTGAAAAGCGGTTAATTGTGATAATATTTTGTTTATACTGCGTCATAATTAAGAATTTTTTAAATGTTTCAAATGAATGAAAAATGAAATAAAAGAATAATTATTGAAACTATGTTTTTTTCCGAAAAAAGAGCCCTGACTTATTAAATTCAAAATTTTTTACAAAATTGATAAGAAACAACAGTAGGGAAAAATTGAATTATAAAAACTGTTGTTAAAATCATTCTTTCTTTTAAGCTATAATTTTTTAATTAAAAAACATGTTTCTCTTTTTGTTATACATGACTGATAGTATTTCAATTCTATGACTGAATTTTTTAAACAATTTTTTTAATGAAAAAATATATTTTCTAAATCTTTATATTTAATGATTATTTACATATTTTCAAAATTGGAAACAAGAGATTTACAGGGAATATTTCCTCTACAAAAAAATCCATGCACACAAAGCATTGAAAAAAATATTTTTTACAATTTAACTGTATATTTAATTTACTTTATATTATTAATTTTTATAAATAAATTAATAAATATTTTTCCAGAGACCTGATTTTTGGCATGACAAGTACCTTAAAGCATTTATTACAAGACACACATTTCTGAAAACAACATTTAAAATTCAGTCTTTCACAGAATTTTCTATGAAAAAGTTTACGTAATTTTTTGTAAATAAAATAAAAAATGTTTACCAAATTTGTCATAATTTAAAACTTAAATTTACATTTTGCATGTAGACTTTTTTTTAAGGCATCACCATAAATTTTCTAAAATATCTTGAAAGCTCTCAGAATTTGTTATTAAAAATCTCATCGCAGGATTTCATATCACAGCTCACAATAGTTAAATTTTAAACCAAATAGTTGAATTTTCAACCACCGACAAAATTTTAAATAAAATAATGAATCTGAAACCAATGAAATTAATTTTTTTAAAAGTAGGTAAACTTTTAACCAAAAAATACCATTTTTCATCCCAGAAGTTAAATTTTCTAACAAAAAAGATGAGTTTTCAACCAATAAAGATTTTTCAGTTTTTTTTTTCATTTCGAACCCGAAAATATGAATTTGCAATAAAAAAGTTAATTTTGAACAAAAAAAAAAAAAGGTTTTCTCTGATAAAGATGAATTTTTACCAAAAAAGAAAACGGATTCTTAAGAAAAGACTTAAATTTTTAAACTAAAAAGATGAAGCTTCAAACACAAAAATAAATAAATTTTTAACAAAGCGGTTAAACTTTTACCTAAGTAGATGAATTTTCAATTTGAAACAAAAAATAAAATTTCAGCCACAAATGGAATAGTTGCATTTTGAATGAAAAATATGAAATTTCTAAGGAAAGGGATAAATTTTTAAACCATATAGACGAATTTTGAACCAAATAAGGAAATTTTATGCTAAGAAAGATTTTAAAGTCAATATCAAAAAAATTTTGAATCGAATTGTGGAATTTTCAAGCCAAAAAGACTAATTATTTACAAAACCGTTTAATTTTTTACAAAAAAGTTGATTTTCAACTAAATAGGTGAGTTTTCTACTAATATAATAAAATTTGCAACCTAAAAAGAAAAGTATGCAACCAAAAAGTTAAATTACAATTTAAAAAATGAATTTTCAACCAAAAAAACGACTTTTCAACAAACAAAGAAAAATGAATTTTAAACTAAAATGATGCATTAAAAAAATGTTAATAAAATTGTTTACCCTTCATCCAAATAATTGAATTTTCTATCCAAAAACATACGTTTTTAAACAAAGACATTATTTAAAAAAATATGAATCTTCAATAAAAAGCATAAATTTCCAACCAAGTAAAAATCAAAGCAAATAAATTACTAACAAAAATATTATATTAGGGTTGCTCCAAACTTTAAAATTTTTAAAATTCCGTAACTTGACTCTCACGACTTTTTAATTTTCTTTTACATTAATATTTAAATAACAGAATTTTAATTCTGTCAAGAGATTAACATGCTATCTTCTGTAAACGGAATAAGTGCCTATTGTAGAACTATCCTAATTTTTTTTTAAATTTATTTAAAAACCTCTGACTTTCCCAGACCAATAAAATTCTCTGCTTTCCCCGGATTTCAAGGTTTTTCTTGATGGTTAAAAAGATTTTTTTCTACTTTGAAATAAAAATCAAAATTCGAAATCAAATGAAAACTCTCACAAAAGCAGTCTTCTTTCGTTCAGTAAAGAGCAAGATTAAAAACTTTCAGATTTCAGATTTTCAAGGCTTTCCAGGACACTAGATACTCTTTAATTTAAAGAGAATTCAAAATAATTGACGAAAATTCAAAAAGAATTCAAGGGAATTTGAAAGAATTCAAAGGAATTCAAAGGCATTCAAAGGAGTTCAAAAGAATTCAAAGGAATTCAAGGGAATTCATAAACAACTGTGCTCCCAAATTCAGTAGAGTATCCATGATTCATTTGAAGAAGCGGAGGAAAAAGTACTGAGTGAATAAAATAATTAATAAAACTGAGGTTTGAAAGGGGGAAATTAAAAATGAAAAGCCCCTTTCTGAGGAAAGTGAATCTTCCTTTCAAAAGTTGGATAATCTGAAATGGAGAATTCTGATCTTTTGATCTTAATGTCGCACCTTATCCATTTTGTTTTAAATGGTTGATTTTTAATATATTTTTCCTTATTTTTACGGAGAATGCATTCTCAAAATTCTACAAAATCGTTTAAACCATTTTTATAAAATCAATTGAAAAACACTGTTTAAATAAATCTTACTTGTAATTTTTAAATTTCTTCATTAGAATTAATGCGAAAAATCAGATTCTTGAAAAAAAGTTTTTATATGATTTTAAGAATCAAACTAATATTACGGATATCCTATAATAAGATTTCAAATAAAAAATACTATTTTTAATGAAAAATGTTTAAACTTACACAAAAAATTTAAGAAAATGTTATTTACAATTTAATTGTATATTTAATTTATTTTATATTATTAATTTTTATAAATAAATTAATAAATATTTTTCCAGAGACCTGATTTTTGGCATTTCAAGTACCTTAAAGCATTTGTTACAAGACACACATTTCTGAAAATAATATTTAAAATTCAGTCTTTCACAGAATTTTCAATGAAAAAGTTTACGTAATTTTTTGGAAATAAAATAAAAAATTTTTATCAAATTTGTCATAATTTAAAACTTAAATTTACATTTTGCATGTAAGACTTTTTTTTTGAAGGCATCAACATAAATTTTTTTAAATATCTTGAAAGCTCTCATAATTTTTTATTACGAATCTCTTCGCAGGATTTCATATCAGAGCCCAAAAACCCATAAAAACAGCTTCATTTTAACGTCGAAAGGGGTAGAGTTTCACTGTCAACCGTTTCAAAAATGATTCACGTTTTTTTCAGATAAGCTGGAATCCAACTGATAACCTTTTTCTTCTTTTCTTGCTTGATTACTTCTTGATCTTGTTATCATCAATAATTTATTCTACCATTCATGTTTTATTATTTATTCTTGGTTTACAATGATATTTGAAGTTAAAAGAAAACTGGATAAATTCGTTCAGAGAAGATAAGAAATATTTTTTCAGGTAGAATGAAAAATTGATTTTGGGAGAAAAAATCTCGTTTTAAAATTGTCTTATGGTCCCTTTTCACCCCTTAAATTTCCAAGAATTTATGGAGGATTGTAGCAATAAAAAATGTATAGTTTAAACAATGATTTACCTAATATTTTGTTAAAAATTCATTTATTTGGTTGATGATTTATCATTTTAGTTGAAAACTTTTATTTTTTCGTTCGAAATTCAATTATTTTGCTTAAAGTTATGTTTCCTAGTTAAGAATTAATTGTTCTGTCTGAAAATTTTACTCGTACGGGCTTAGATCAAAATTTATCTTCTTAAGTTGAAAATTAAAATATTTGGTTTAAAATTCCTGTATTTTATTTATTTATTATTTATTTTGTAAAAAATTCGTCTATTTTGGAAAAAATTATCTTATTGGTTGAAAATGAATTTTTTCCTATTTAATTTATATTTATATTGAAAATTAACTTCTTTACTTAAAATTTATTTATTCTATTTATAGTTCAACATTTATCTGTTTTGGGTGGAAATTCAACTATTTGTTGAAAATCCATCTAGTTTGGTAGAAAAGTATTCTCATTAATTGAAACTTTTATTTTTTTGTTGAAAAATTCATTTCTTTGGTTGAAAATGTAACTGTTTAATTTTTGGTAGAAAATTTATCTTTTTAGTTGAAAATGCGTGTATTTAATTAAAAATTAATTGTTTTCACTGAAAAGTTTAGGCTACATGTTTGGTTCAAAATTTATCTTATTATGAAAATTCAAAATGACTGTGTTTTATTGAAAATTCGAATTTTACAGAAAAACATTTAATAATATTCTTTGTAACTAATTCATCTTTAAGGTTGAAAATTCCTTTAAAAATTTTAATATTTGTTTGAAAATTCATTTGCTTTTTAAAAATTGATCTATTTTTGTAGAAAATTCATCTTATTGGTCGGAAATAATTATTTTTTGTTAAAAATGAGTTTTTTTCTATTTAGAATTAATTTTTTTAAATGAAAATGTGACTGTTTCATTTTTTGGTCAAAAAAATAATCTTTATTGATAAAAATTTAATCTTCTTGGTTGAAAATTATACCATTTATTGAAAAAGTACTTTAATTTTATTGAAAAGTAATTTTTTTACTCAAAATTTAACAATTCTATTTTTCGTTAAATATTATCTGTTTTGATTGAAAATTAAACTATTTGGGGAAAAATTTATTTCGTAGGTTAAAAAATTCAACTATTTTATTTTTGTTAAAATATTGAGATTTTTAGTTGAAAATTCATGTTTTTGTTCAAAAATTTGTTGTTTTTTTAGTTGGAGATTCATCATTTTAGTTGAACAGTCACTTTAACTATTACATTTTTGGTGGAAATATAATTTTTCTTGTAAAAAAATTATCTGTTTAATAGAAAATTTGAATATTCTATTTATTGCTCAGAATTCATTTCTTTGATTGGAAAAAACTATTTGGTTACAAATCCTTTTTTTTTGCTGATAGAAAATTTATCACTGTGATTAAAAATGAATTTCTTTTGTTAAAAATTAATTTCTTTTTATTTAAAAATTAATTTGTCTGAAAACTCATTGTTTTGTGTTTCAATTTTACTTTTCTAACAGCAAATTTAACTATTTTGTTTTTGGTTTGTAAATTTATCTTTTTTAATGAAATTGTGTCTTTGTTTATAGAAAAATAATTTTCTGGACTTGAAAATAAATTATTTTGTTGAGAATTTACTTCTTTAGTGGAAAATTGATTTATTGATTAATTTATTTGATTCTTCTATTCTTGAGTAAAAACTTTTTTTTATAGAAAAAAACTATTTTACTGAAAATCTGTTTTTTCTTGGTTGAACATTTATTTTTTAACAGTTTAACTATTCTTATTTTGGTTGAAATTTCGTTTCTCTTTAGTTGAAAATTAATGAAATTTTCTTAAAAACTTGTTTTTTTGTTTAATATTTACTGCTCTCACTGCAAAATGGATTGATCTTTTTTAGTAGAAAATTTATGTATTTTATCGAAACTGTATATTTTTTGGTAGAAAATTCATCTTTGGGGCCCAAAATTAAATTATTTTGTTGAGAAATTATTGTTATGGTTAAAAATGATTGTTTCGACTAAAAATTTAATTATTCTACTATTGGCTAATTTTATAAAGTGAAAAAACTATTTTGTTTAACATTTGTTTTTTTTGTTGGTGGAGCATTTATACTCCTAAAATTGTAACTATTCTAATCTTGGTTCAAAATTAATCTTTTTTATTTGAAAATTCATTTCTTTGGTAAAAAAAAACTATTTAGTTAAAAATCCTTTTTTTTTGTTGATATAAAATTTATCATTGTGATTAAAAATGAATTTCTATTGTTGAAAATTAATTTCTTTTTAGTTCAAAATTAATTTTTAACTGAATATGAAACTGTTCCAGTTTTGCTTGGAAACGTATATATTTAATTGAAAATTAACTTTTCTGAATACTCATTGTTTTGTGTTTAAATTTTACTTTTCTAACTGAAAATTTAACTATTTTATTTTTCGTTTGTACATTTATCTTTTTTAGTTGGAATGAAAATATATTTTAATGAAACTGTATCTTTGTTGACAGAAAATTCATTTTCTGGACTTAAAAATAAATTATTTTGTTAAGTATTCATTTCTTTAGTGGAAAATTGATTTTACTGATTGATTTATGTGATTTTTCTATTTTTGTGTAAACATTTTTTTATAAAAAAAACTATTTTGCTAAAAATCTGTTTTTTTCTTGGTTGAACTTTTTTTTTAACAGTTTAAATATTCTTCTTTTTGTTGAAATTTCGTTTCTCTTTAGTTGAAAATTTAATGAAATTTTCTGAAAACTCGTTTTTTTTTTTTTTAAATTTACTGCTCTCACTGCAATTTGGATTGATCTATTTTAGTAGAAAATTTATGTATTTTGTAGAAACTGTATCTAAAATTAAATTATTTTGTTGAGAAGTCATATTTGTGGTTAAAAATGATTGTTTCAACTGAAAATTTAATTATTCTATTATTGGTTAATTTTTTAAAGGGAAAAAACTATTTTGTTTAACATTTTTTTTGTGGAACACTTATATTTCTAAAATTTGAACTATTCTAATTTTTCCTCAAAATTAATCTTTTTTATTTGAAAATTCATTTCTTTGGTTGAAAAAAACTATTTAGTTAAAAATCCTTTTTTTTGTTGATAGAAAATGTATCATTGCGATTAAAAATGAATTTCTTTATTTAAAAATTAATTTCTTTTTAGTTTAAAAGTAATTTTTTAACTGACAATGAAACTGCTCCAGTTTTCTTGGAAACTTATATATTTAATTGAAAATTAATTTTTCTAAAAACTCATTCTTTTGTGTTTAAATTTTACTTTTCTAACTGAAAATTGAACTATTTTATTTTTCGTTTGTACATTTATCTTTTTTAGTTAGAATGAAAATATATTTTAATGAAACTGTATCTTTGTTGATAGAAAATTCATTTTCTGGACTTAAAAATCAATTATTTTGTTAAGTATTCATTTCTTTAGTGGAAAATTGATTTATTGATTGATTTATTTATTTGATTATTCTATTTTTGAGTAAAATTTTTTGTATAAAAAAAACTATTTTGCTGAAAATCTGTTTTTTCTTTTGTTCAACATTTATTTTTTAACAGTTTAACTATTCTTATTTTGGTTGAAAATTCGTTTCTCTTTAGTTGAAAATTAATGAATTTTTCTGAAAACTCGTTTTTTTTTTTGAAATTTACTGCTCTTACTGCAAATTTGATTGTTTTTTTTTAGTGGAAAATCTATGTATTTTATCGAAACTGTATTTTTTTTATAGAAAATTTATCTTTAGGGTCTAAAATTAAATTATTTTGTTGAGAATTCATTTTTGTAGTTCAAAATGATTGTTTTAAATGAAAATTTAATTATTCTACTATTGGTTAATTTTTTAAAGTGAAAAAACTATTATGTTTAACATTTGTTTTTTTTTTGTTGGTGGAACATTTATATTTTTTAAAATTTAATTATTCTAATTTTTGTTCAAAAATAATCTTTTTTATTTGAAAATTCATTTCTTTGGTTAAAAAAACTATTTAGTTAAAAATCCTTTTTTTTTTTGTTGATAGAAAATTGAACATTGTGATTAAAAAAGAATTTCTTTTGTTGAAAATTAATTTATTTTTAGTTCAAAATTAATTTTTTAACTGAATATGAATCTGTTCCAGTTTTGCTTGGAAACTTATATATTTAATTGAAAACCAATTTTTCTAGAAACTCATTCCTTTGTGTTTAAATTTTACTTTTCTAACTGCAAATTAAACTGTTTTATTTTTAGTTTGTAAATTTATCTTTTTTAGTTAGAGATCTATATATTTTAATGAAACTGTGTTTTTGTTGATAAAAAATTCATCGTCTGTACCTGAAAATAAATTATTTGGTTAAGAATTTCTTTGTTTAGTGGAAAATTGATCGATGGATTTATGTGATTCTTCTATTTTTGAGTAAAATTTTTTTTTATTAAAAAAAACTTGTTTGCTGAAAATCTATTTTTTTCTTGGTTGAACTTTTTTTTTTAATAGTTTCACTATTCTTATTTTGTTAAAAATTTGTTTTTCTTTAGTTGAAAATTAATGACATTTTCTCAAAACTCATTTTTTTTGTTTGAAATTTACTGCTCTCACTGCAAATTGGATTTAACTTTTTTAGTGGAAAATTTATGTTTTTGATCGAAACTGTATCTTGTTTGGTAGAAAATTCATCTTTAGGGTCTAAAATTAAATTATTTTGTTCAGAATTCATTGTTGTGGTTACTAATGATTATATCAACTGAAAATTTAATTCTTCTACTTTTGGTTAAATTTTTTAAATGGAAAAACTATTTTGTTTAACATTTGTTTTTTTGTTTGTGGAAAATTTATATTTCTAAAATTGTAACTATTCTAATTTTGGTTCAAAATTAATCTTTTTTATTTGAAAATTCATTTCTTTGGTTAAAAAAAACTATTTAGTTAAAAATCCTTTTTTTGTTGATAGAAAATTTATCATTGTGATTAAAAACGAATTTCTTTTGTTGAAAATTAATTTCTTTTTAGTTCAAAATTAATTTTCTAACTGAATATAAAACTGTTCCAGTTTTTCTTGGGAACTTATATATTAATTGCAAATTAATTTTTCTGAAAACTCCTTGTTTTGTGTTTAAATTTTACTTTTCTAACTGCAAATTAAATTATTTTGTTTTTGGTTTGTAAATTTATCTTTTTTGGTTGGAGATTTATATATTTTAATGAAACTGTGTCTTTGTTGATAGAAAATGCATCTTCTGGGATTGAAACTAAATTATTTTGTTGAAAATTCATTTCTTTAGTGGAAAATTGATTTATTGATTGATTTATTTATTTGATTCTTCTATTTTTAGTAAAATTTTTTGTATAAGAAAAACTATTTTGCTGAAAATTTGTTTTTTCTTTCGTTCAACATTTATTTTTTAACAGTTTAACTATTCTTATTTTGGTTGAAAATTCGTTTCTCTTTAGTTGAAAATTAAT
>JAAAKG020142298.1:0-11644 GCA_010014905.2 Druon quercuslanigerum
TTTTTTGAATAAATATTTACAAATTAAACCCACAAGGACAAAATTTCGACACTTTTCTCCCTTCTTTCCGTCAAAAGCTAAGTTTCACCAATGAAAAGTTATTGGAACAATTAAAAATAAATTAAATTGATCATGTTGATTTTCGATTTAAGCTAATAAGTTTATGTCACTCAGAGAAGAAATACATTGTTTATGTTTTGTTTAAAAAATTTTTAATCAATTCTAAATTTCTTAATAATATGGAAAAGAAACTAGACGTATCGAAAATTTGAGATGACTAGTCAAGCACATGAAGAATATTTGCCTACTCATCTTAAATACCTGGAAGAAAAAAAAATCGTAAAAAATTAATATTTAATTAAAAATACATGCAATTATTTACTGCAACCACTAAAAATAATCTGCTTAAAAAACCTGCTAAAAACTTATTTCTCATTCAGAGGGTAGTTTTTGGGGCATGCTGGAATAATTTGGGGGGAAGGGGTCAAAATAAAAAAGCATTGCATGCGTCATATTCCTGCAAGTGATTACAAGAAGTACATGTAATTTGCACTCGTTTTAATGAAATTTACGACTTGCAGTCTCAGATTCATAAAAATGGGGGTTTGCTCATGTATTTTCAAGGAAAAAATTAAGGGGATGAGTGAAACCTCTAAACGTCGTCTGGCCAAGAAAAAAGCATTTTTTTCAGGAACCTCAAAAAACGAGTCATTATTCGAAATGAAATTCAAACTTTGCTTTTATTGGGCCACCCTAAATTATGGATGGTTATGACTTGAATTTGGCATATCAACTGACACTCGACAGTTACTACTCATAAAAGTTCATGAAAGGCAATTGATCTGAAGAATGAAAATATCCTGATAAGAATTTGCTATTTGAATAAAAAATCCGAAATTTGTATAAAAGAGTTGGATATCATTTTGATCCATTTTAGGAACGAAATTGATGTACTAGAATTTTCTGTGAAATTTTGAAGAGCTGGTTTGTGTGGGGAACATAATAATTAGAAACCTCAGAATATTACAAGTAATTTTTAATTTTTAGATAAAGTATCTCCAAATCAGTCAGGAAATAAATCAATGACAAATTGTTTTGGCTTTTTGAATTGCTGATACCTCACTTTTTAAAGAAAAAATGTATACTCCTAGAAGGATATTCACGTGAACTGTGTTCTAAAAGATGAATGGATTGAAATAAAATGCGAAGTGTTTAAAGACGAGGTAGTGTCATCAACTTCCTCATAAGGTTTAAAATTTATAGAGATTCTATCGTGCAATTCCCATGACTTTATATCGACGTTGGTAGTATTTGACTACCAGCAGCAACTTTATGGGATGCTTAACGACATAGGATCTTAGTCTCGTTACTGGCGAAGTCCGCGATATTATAATTCAGAACCCAGCTCTATAAAACCATAAGAATCGACATAAATTCTAAGACGATCCTTAGAGATATCCTTAATGGACGTCGGATACAGCACGATTGCTTTGGCAGTTGTCAAACTATACAAAAACTGTTATGAGCACATCAATGATTAATGTATCCTGAGACCATTGCATTGCTTCATGGCTTCAATCCATTTATAGGTTTCTGCTGGGTGCAATTTGTATTGTATTTATAAATAAGCTACTGTGTAGAGTAGCACAATACATTTAAGGCTATGTCTTTATTTTGTACTTGCAAAAGTATTGCGCTATGCTCGCTATTAACGGGTTTCCTACTTGGGTTTCCTAATGATCAAATCTGTCACTTTTATTTAAATACAAAATTTTTATATCAACAAGAATTAAAAGCAAAAAAAGGTGATTATCCCCTGATTAGGAAACAGCCAATACATGCTCAAGGCATTTTCGAAGTCTCGCTCTTGGCCGCGAGCTGGGATTTATTATATGTCTTGAAGTCTAAGTCAAGATAAGGGCTACATTATCCCAAAGGACTCCCAAGGCCTTTGAGGATCATCACTAATCCGCTTTCAATATTACATATTGTTTATGTTATTTATCTGCATGCTATTTATTTTCTAAGTATTAGTGGGTTTATTTGTCTGCCATAATGATGTACTTTGGATGGCGAATCTAAAAATGTTGTTCATTTTTTCCTATCTCCAAGTTGAAGAAACTGAAAGATCTAATCATAGTATGGAAAATTGTATATACCTGTAATTTTTAAAACCGACATGTTTAAAATTTTTTATTTGAAAATCAATTATGACAACCACTTTATTTGTTTCATCGATAAAGCAAGTCTTGTCAGCGGAGTCCTGAGTTTATAGAAGTCGGCGAATGATGGAAAATGAAACTTACGAATAAAAAATTTTGTCAGTTTGATCATGACAAATATTGAAGCCTATCCTCTTATCCAAAGGCAAACAACACACATTTTTTATTTAATTTTTTTTTAATTTATTTTTATATAGACAATGATACTTACACAGTACAATGATACTTCTTGTCTTCAGACAAGTTTCAATCAACTGAGCATGTAGCCCCCATTAAGAATTTTAACCAGAAACGTGAGATTTGAATCGCGAGAGATAGCCTTTTTTAATTAAAATTCACGTCGAAACAAGTGAAACTAAAGGCGAGATATGTGTACTCGGAAATATGTACTCGGAAAGACATTCTGGAAAACTCAGTTTTACTGATTGCTTTAATTTTGACACTGATCCATTTTGAAGATGTGTACAATTGAAAATCCTTTAATTTTAAAAGTAAGTGAAATTAAATTTAAAATGCAAATCATCAAAATTACAGAATTTTTTATTTTTAACTGAAGATTTACATAGTTTTTATTTATCATTCTTAAAATGAAAAAAACTTCACTTGAATTTCGGAAACGCGTCAAACAAATTAATAAAAATTGATGATTTGGGAAACGAAGAATCAAGTTTTTAATTCTGAATCTTCCAATTTGAGAAAATTTCGAAGGCAAAACGTCAAAATCACAGAAATTTCTAAATGCAAATTGTTAAATTTAAAAGCTTTTAAATTCAGTTTTACAAATTCACAGTTTAACATTAAGATCTATATTTTATTGAGGCATGTAATTTTGTACACTTTTCTTTTTCGAAATAGTTTAATTTTGAAGATTAAAAATTATTCTATCCTACGATTTACAACAGGAAATGATTAAATTTGGAGTATTTTCCGTTAAAAACTCTTCAATATGTATCACAAAAAACTCTGCAAATTTGAGTGCTTTTTTAAAAGTTGAATTTTGATGATATAAAATCTAAATGTGCTTATCTTATAAAATTCTAATTACAAATGCCTTGATAATTAGAAGTGAAAAGGACACGACGTTAATTTATTTTTTTAAAATTCTTATAATTTTTTAAACAGTTAATATTTTTTTCCGTACGTAAAAGGGTAACTTTAAGTTACTTGAATCAGTGAATAGAGATATAACAAGTTACCATTTTCGCGCGAAGTGACAATAGCTGTACTTAGTACTTTTTTAAGGATTTCTATTCAATTAAACAACCTTATGTTGAAAAAGAATTTTATATGTTAAACACACGTACACTGATTAAATCTGTAGCTAGGTGGCAGCTAGGTTCAAAATTACTTTTTCTTAAATAATATTTATCACTGTAGTTTACAATTCATTTCTTTGGTTTTAAATTTAACAATTTTGTTCAAAGATTTTTTTTTATTATAGAATATTAATCTTTTGAGTAAAAAATTTCCCTTTTCAGTTGACGGCTTACTTCTTCAGTTGAAAGTGTAATTTTTTTGTTGAAGATTCGTTTTTGATAGAAGAAAATTAATTTCTTAACTGAAAATATAGCCTTTCCATTTTGTGTTGAAAACTTATATTTTTAGCTAAAAATTCACTACCGAGAAATCAGCTAAGCATATACAATTGAAAATTGTACCTTGAATAAAAAATTTAATAAAAGTTATTAAACCTTGTATAAAATAGGTACTGCTTGCAAAGAAATTTTAAGGACTGAGGCAGATTCTCAATAAAATATCTCTAGGAGTTTTCGTCACTTCATTAAACGAATCATTAAATTAAACAATTATATTATTGATAATTTTTTATATTTTATTTAACAATTATATAAAAAAACTAATACTTAATAACTGAAGCATAACTTACCCTGAAGTATTATAAATTAAAAAAAAAAGTAAAATAATGCGAAAATGTTATTCTAAAAATTGTTTTTATTCTATCAAATAAATTATTTTTTAAACTAATGAAGACCCCTGGCGTATTGCTGAGATGAACCCAGAAATATCATTACTTTCTCGATAAGATTTTTAGTTTCTTCTTTGCATTATTTTATAATACTTTATACTATGTTATGCTTTAGTTAGTAACTTTTAATTATTTTCCATTAATGTTAAATAAATTCTTCAAAATTATAAACAATGTAATTGCTTGAAAAAAATTTTTTTTTAAATGAAACAACACCTGGAGATATTGCCGGGATTAATCGAGTGCTATCTTCACATTTTCTATAGGACTTGCACTTTTATTTATTATAAAGGCACAAGAATGATCACGAATAAATGCTCCATGGTGTATCATAAAGGAGTGAGCACGGCGGGGATAAAAACAATGTTTGAATAATTTTTTTGCATTAAATTTTTTTATATTTACAATACTCCAGGGTACGGTATACTTCAGTTAGTAACATTTAATTGTTTTTTGTAATTGTGATATAAATTCCTAAAAAAATGAAGAATATATCTCTTTAAAAAATAAATTTTTTAATGAAGTGAAGAAAGCTCCTACAGATATGTTTGTGAGGAATCTGCCTAAGTCCTTCCAATTTCTTTGTAATTAATATTTATATTTATAATAAAGACACAATATTTAATAACAGTGCAATTGTTTCAGAACAGACCTTTTTAAAAATATGAAACAAAAAACACCGACTGAATTTTTAATTCAAGGCTTAATTTTCAAATGTAAATATATATGCATAGCTAACTTCTATGTCGTAAAAATGCATGTATTTTTTTTTAAATTTGCTTTTTATGGTGAAAATTAATTTACTAGATAATAAATTACTCTTTTTCGCTAAAGATTTCTCATTTTAGTTGAAATATCCTTTCTTTGGTTTAATTTTTTTTTGGTTCTGTTTAAAAATTCGGGTATTTTATTGAAAATTTATATTTCATGGTAAAAAATTATTCTTATTTGTTGATCAATTATCTTTTTACATTCTCATCATTTATGATTAAGAAAGTATTAGAATTGTCGGAAATTTTACACCACAGTTTTTCAATGTATCTCCACGTTTCGAGACCCCCTGAATCCGAAAATTAAGTTTTTACGATGTCTGTTTGTCGGGCCGTCCGTAAGCCCGATAACCCACGACAAAATAAACGGATTAAATCAATCTTTGGCACACATTTTTTAGGTCCCAAAAAAGGACGTGTTCGTTAATTAGCCATTTTGGATAAAAATTCAAAAAGTGAGCATATTTTAAAAAGTTTTGAGACCCCTTTTTTCTGAATTTGAAAATTCTACGTACGGATATTTATAGCATTAAAAATACGAACAATTTATCCCAATGACTTTTTTCGATAAAACGAATATTCTGAGAAATATAAAATTTTCGAATTTTTTAAAATCAATCGAAAATCATAATTTTAAGCCAAACTACGCGCGATATAAAAAAAGTCAATAAGAGAAAAACATTTATTTTTGAAAGCCCTGCAAGATTATCATAACAAAATTTTTGTGTTTTCTCGGAAAATGGAAAATTCACATTTTTTTTAGCAAAAAATAATAAAAAATAAAAAATTACATTTTGTGGGTAAACTATGCAGAATACAAAAAAGGATTAATTAACAAAAATTCTGATCTCAAAAAAGATCTGGAAATTCGTTTATTACCCTGTCTTAATTGGACGTGTACTTTTTGTTTTATTAGTGAAAAATAGCATTAAAAATAAAAAATTAAAATAGAAAATTTGTGCATTACTTTTCATATGACAATTAGTTTTGGTTTTAATCGTTATATGAAATGAAAAATATAAAAGAAAAGTTGGTGGAAAACGACAAAATTTACGAAAACAAATTGATAGACAAAAGTTTTTCGCCCAAAAAACAGTACAAGTTTGTAAAAATTTATAACATTTTTATCATTTATGATTGAGAAAGTATAAGAACTGCCTTTGAAAAATGCTACAAAATGTCTTAAACATTTTCCAATAGGACTCGTAATTTTATTTTCATTGATCGTAAGTACTATGCAGAAAGTCGAAAATTCCAATGTGAAACTAAAAGACGCGAGATATTTAAAAATGCAAAAGAAGACTTGTAGAATATTTTGCTTTAAAGATACAAAATGATATGAAAACCAAGATCCTATTATTAAAATGACAACGCGAGATAGAGAAAAATGTCTGAAAAAAGTATTGTAGTTTTTTATTTATTTTAAGGTGGTTCAGCAAATAATAATTTACAAATGTACGTCAAAAATCGAGCGCGTAGCGCGATTGTCACGATGAGAAGGTGTACCTCAAAGCCTAACAGATCTTTGAGAAACTTAAACTTTACCTATACTTAACTGAGTAGAAAATTTAAAATATGTAGACGCATATAAATACTGCTATCTAAAATAGATCTTTTTGAAGCAGTTTCATTCAAGCAATCCAAATCCAAAGAATAAATATTCGAGAGCGAATCGCGAGATTCAGCAGCCGCGCACCCTATATGCGCTCAAACTTGCAAGCAAAAAAATTTATAACGCTGATGGAAAATATAAAATTGGACAGAGAAAAGTTAGGGAAATTTAGGAAATTTCGAAATTGGTATTTTGTTGTAACCCTCTTTTTTAAATAATGCTTTTCAAGTTAAATTATACGAGGGGCGGGGAAAATTAGTGATTATAGGGGGCGAGAAGTGGAACAATGTCCTGATTATAAGAAAGAACTTAACTTCCACTGCTCAATTTTTTGTCGTGTAGAGTTTGCAGAAAGCTAATCTTAAGATCGATTCGTGACTTGAATCGAATGGGCGGTGATGGAAAAGAAGATATGCCAAGTACAATAAAAAATGATAAAAGAGTGAAGGGGTGGGGAAAGGAAGTAAAAGGAACAGTGACTTCCGCGTGGGCATCTAAGATGGAGGTTCAGCAGAGGCGTTCGGCGTCTAAGCTGAACGAACGGATTTATATTTTATTCGCGGTGTTAGAACGACCGCAGTTACCCGACACCGAAGCGCCCTAATGAACTGCAATGGAACCGGAATTCACCGCAAGGGGGCGTTTTCACGGGCAATTAATGCGTTCTTTGAGATAGCCTCAAGCATCGTCTGCTTCCAAAGCAATGATGAACGTCCGCGATGAGAGATAAGAACGCTTTTGCGGCTTCTGATACTTTGGAAATGTTAACAGTTCAGGAGCGCTCACATATTCCGTGAGGCTATTTTTTAGCGATTTTTGACTCACCCCTCACCCTTGCGTAACAATTTGTGAAACTACCCTTAAAGTGTCATGTGAAGTCACAGGTGACCCACCTCCTGTTTTTAAATATAAAATATGAATGTAATTTTACGTAAACGGAAATCGCACAATTATTAATGTTTGTAACGTTCCACTCGTACATAAAAGAAACCCCCCTCCATTTTCTCGAAACCTAATTAAAAAAAAAAATTTGTATAAATCCATCAGCTCAATAGCTGCAAGTTCAATAATAATTGTTTGAAATTAAAAATAAAATTTTTTGAAACCTTCTCAATTTGACCAAGTTTACCTCTCGAACCAAAGAAAAATCACCCTCTTTTTTCTTTATGCCTTAGAAACTTTTTCAAACAAAACATATATAAATTTAAAATTTAATTTTCGCGAACGGTTTTTATATTTTTTCAAATACTTTGCACATTTAAAAAAATTGCGTGACCCAGAGAAATTTTATTTAAACTAATTGCTTTTTAAATTTAAACAACATTTTTTGAAATTTTTTAAACATAAAAATATTTTTTTAAATAATATTTCATTATTGTATTTGCAACCAAACAAATATATTTACGAAAAACTTAATTTTTCAGATTAAGGAATTTTTCAATTCGGCAATTTTCTATCGGGAATTTTCTTATTCAGGAATTTTCAAATTCGGCAATATTATAAACTGTCGTTAATTTTATTGTTCGAGAATTTTCCAATTCGGGAATTTTATCATTTGGGAATTTTTCAATTCGGTATTTTTATATTTTTGCAATTTTATTATTCGCGAATATTAATATTCAGGTATTTTCAAATTCGGTATTTTTATTTTACGGCAATTTCATTATTCGCGAATTTTATTATTCGTGAATTTTCCAGTTCGACAATTTCACAGTGTCGGGAATTTTATTTTTCGGGATTTTTTAGTCGTCCCTTCTGAACTGTAGAATATTGTCCGCGCTTCAAATTTAGCCATTATTATTAGTTCTTTATTTTCTAACATTCAAAATCTGAACAATTTCGAAATGCAGAACTAAATTATTTTTTTTCATCTCAAGAGTTAAAAAAAACTTTAAATCAATCATTTATAATTTCGAATTAAAATCGCTATAAAATTTAAAAAAATGTATAATTAACAAATTAGAATTAAAAACTTTTTAGCCTGATTAGTTCCAGTTAATACAAAAATCATTAAATTCAAAAAGAGACCGAAATATTTTAAAATGGACAATTTCATGAGAAGGCAGTTATTATTATTATTATTATTATTATTATAAAATTTTTGGATTAATCTAGAATTCTCTTGAAATTGCATAATTTATAAATCAAGGGGTTCTAGACATAATTTGTTATTTAGAGTCTTTACAATCGAATTGTCCTATAGAAAAATGTTTAAAATAAATAATTTTTAATAGGGAACAGTAAATGCGAACAAATGTATCCTACGGAAAGTTTTAAATTAAATGAATCCAAACCTCATTTAAAATTGAAAACAGTTTTAATTACCAAGAGTAAAAATATCCAAACTTTTAAATTTGAATTAATTGAAAATATAATATGCATATGGTTGTATTTGTAAATTTTTTTCTATGAAATTTTATTGTATATTGCCCTCAAGTGGTTTCGGATCCACAAAAAAAAATGTTTTTTTTTAAAGATTACATATATTATAATATATTATTTTTTGTTAATTTTTAGCTTTTCAGACATTCTGGGTATGAAAAAATAAAAAATAAACATAAAAAACTAATATTTTAAGCATAATTTTGTTTTGAATTACAACACGAAATTTATTGAAGAGCTTAAAATAAAAATTTGAAACTGCACACATTTTTAAAATGTGTTAAAAATAAATAATTTAAAAGAGTTGCAATCAAATGATTAATTAACATAAAGTCTTGTGTTAAATGTAATGTATAATAATAATTCTCACGTTTTTATTTCATAAAAAAATATCCGCAGTGCTTGAGCAAATACTTCATGAAGTTACATTATAATTACAAACTCACTCTTTCTAAGAGTTGGAAAAAGTCGGAAATTCTTAACACAGCTAGTAATAAACAGTGATAAATTGTTTGAGTATTAATTTCTGTAAAATTATAATAATCATCACCTCACTCTGAATAAAGAGTGATAAAGAAATTCCATTTTCCTTCTGTTTCCAATTTCTACTTTTGTAGAATTTCTAATTCCTAGCACTAGTAAAAAATATTTTAAAAAACTTTCAATTAAGGTTGGGAAAGAAAGTCCTATGAAAAATAATTATATTTTTTCCTTTAAGAGCGTTGATATGATTTAAATATTAACTTAGACGGCAGATTAGATTGACAAATGAGGACCCACCCATAAACTAAATTACTTATTTGATGAGAAGTTCCGTACGTTTTCCAATGATAAGTTTTAAGAAGTTTTTTTCTGTTTAAAAGAAACTTCCTCTTTGCTCATTTTCCTCGCTGAAATGTATTGAAAATTAATAGAAAAAAAATAAAAAACTTTACTATTCTGTGTTTTAACCCAGAAAAGTCTATTTCATCACACTGGATTAAAAAATCTACTATTTTGTTAAAAATTTAGTTACTTTGTAATTAAGTTATTGCAGTATTTATTTGAAAATTCTATTTATGTTTGCTTACAAATTATTTTTTTAAACTAAAGTTGAACTAATTCATTTTTCGATGAACACTTAACTTTTTTAGTAAAAAATTTAAGTATTTCGTTGAAAAATTATCGTTTTTAGATGCAAATTTAAGTTCTTAGTTAAAAATCCATATGTTTTTCTTATAATTTGTTTTTCTTTTTGCAGAAAATTAATCTCCCTATTCAAGAAATGAACTATTTATTTGAAAATTCCACTTTTTAGTTGAATTTTAAACTCTTTTCTTATTACTTCTTTTTTTAAGATTCATCATTTTAAATCAAACTTCATCTCTTTGGTCTTCTAAAATTTATTTCGTTTTATGGATCAAGAATTAATTTTCTTTACTAAAAAAGGAAATATTCTATAGTAAGTTAAAAATTGATAATTCAAATCGATAGTTGTTGATGGAAATTCATAAATTTTATAGAAAATACGTATTTTTTAACTAAAAATAATGTTGGTGGAGAATTAATCTTATTAGACAAAGAATTAACTTTTCAGTTAAAAATTCATCCATTTGTTTGACATTTTAACCCTTTTCTTGCAAAAAACTGTTTTTTAAGATTCATAATTTGAGTTGAAGATTCATCTCTTTATTTAAAAATGTGACTTTTTTCAGAAAATTCGTTTTTTTTTTGTTCAGAACTAATTTTATTTATTTAAAATGTAATTATTTTACTTAGGGTTGAAACTTGATATTTAAAATTGAGAATTGATCCTTTCTCGTTGAAAATGTATAATTTTTTTTAGGAAATTGTTTCTTTTTACACATTAAAATCTTTTTTTGTTGAAATATTTAATATTAAATATTTTGGTTAACAATTCATTTTTTATCGAAACGTCAACTGCTCACTTTAAAGTAGATTGGCTTTTTAAAAAATGTTTTTTTTTGGTTGAAAATGAACTTTTTGGACGAAAATTCATATTTTTGGTTAAACGTTTAAATGTTTTACTATTTTACTTTTTGTTAAAAATACGTCTCTTGTAAGTTAAAAAGAACACAATTTGGTAGAAAATGTATGCATTTTATTGAAAATTTCTCTATTTGGGTAGAAAATCACTCTTGTTTTTTTTTTTTGAAAATTCATCACTTTAGTTCAGGATATAATTATTTCCTTTAGTTTTACAAAGTAAACATTTAGCGATTCCATTTTTCATTGAAAGTTTATATTTTTAAATCCAAAATTCAGTTTCCTTTTGAAGATTCTTCTATTCCGGTCTAAAAAATCAACAATTTTCTAAAGCTTTAATTTGTTGAAATTTTTTTAAAAACTTCTACTTGGATAGAAAATAAAAAATAATCAAGTATAAAATGTATTTTGCTGCAAACTCATTTCTTGGTAGAAATTTTAGCTTATTAGTTAGAAATGCAACTTTTTTGTTAATAGCTTAAGTGTTTTATTGCAAATTGAAATATTTTTCTAAATTCCTGTTTTTGGTCAAAAATTTAACTGTTTTGTACAAATTCGTCCTCTCGAATTGAAAATTCACCTCTATTGCATACAAATAAACTTTATTTTTGGAAATTAACCATTCGGGCTGACCATTTATCTGTTTTTTAAAAAATCGTCTTTTGGCCTTGAAAATTTAACTATCGTT
>JAAAKG020142299.1:0-11643 GCA_010014905.2 Druon quercuslanigerum
GAAAAAGGTTCTCTAAGTACTTTAGGCTGTTGCTCTTGGTGGTTCGGAACCCACCTTAAACTGTAGGTCCCCTTCCCTCCACCAAAAAGGGTGTGGGAGGTGTGTTAAGGAATAGGAAGAAGGTGAAAGAAAAAATGTAAACCCTTAGGGTGGACACATTAGAAGCTTCCACTAACTAACTGTAAGCAAGTAAATTTAAATATTTTGCATTGAAAACTAAGCATTAAGAATTTCCTGTATTTTTTATGAATAGGCACTGAATTGAAAGGGTTATTAAAGTCAAGGATAGCCATAAATGCCTCTTGGAATACAAGCTTACTAGCTATTCTAATGTCTTCTAACTTAAAGCTAGGGGCCTGTATACTTATTAAGGGATTTTAGAGTTAATATGAACTGTCCACCATGCCATCTAATATTACACCCATTGTTATTAACAAGGAAATAGCTTCCTGGTAATCTGATAGTGTATCTAAGTTTAATCGTGGTACAACTAGGTAGTGTGTTTGTTAACTTGGTTTAGTTGATTCAATTTTACACGCCGCAACCATGTCGATGAGATATTTTAATTTAATATTTTTTTGCCATTCTTTTTTAAAATTTGGTAGACTTCCGGCGATTTGACGTGCCTCTAAAATTTCCTGCGCCGTTGATTTCCTCGAGGAGCTTGTTGGTGAGTCTGATCCTTCTGCTTGTGCACATACGGCATTTGGTTGTTTCGCGAATGGTAATGTGTCTTTGGTTTTCTCCTGTAATTGTGGTCCGACTTCCATGCTAAGAGTGGACGGTGGTTCGGGTTCTTCCATTTAAAAGGCTTGTGGCATTTCGCAGAGTTAAAAACGATCTTTGATTGTAGTTTCATTTCCGAAAAGAAATAAATCTTTTTTTTTGTTTTTTTTCCATTATCTCTATCATTTTAGGCTCCATACCCGGGATAATAAAAGTTTTAGGAGCTTGGAACTGATTATAGTGTACTTTAGCTACTATCTTTCAAGCATTTGCTAATTATCCAAGGATTTTTAGCCTACCAAATTGTCGTAAAGAGTCTTCTAATAGATGCTACATCGCTTTCCCTGCTGCAAGCATTGCTGTTTCTATTTAGTTTTGGAAATCACAAAAAGCTTTGTCTTTTTTAAAGCGTTTTCATAAAGAAAACTTACGATTTCGCGATATAGTTGTAGAGATTTTAGGGTGAAAATACCGGAAAGAGAATATTTCTCACGAATGAAACATTCATCCTCATTTTTGAGACCCTTAGCCAGTCAGTACTTCTATGGAGTAGCCAGGTCCGGCTGAAGATTCAGAATGGCAGCTCTTCTCTTTAGATAGCCGTCTCCTAAAATTTTTGACAGCTCTTAATCCATCTGAGGTTTATTTTTTTTGTTAACTGTCTAATTTTTATTCTCTTAGGCGCATTTTTGCGTAGTTGTAATGAAGAACCCATATCTTCTGCGATATGAAATAGGTGCAGTTTAAAAAACATATAAATATTAATCCTCATTCTGCCTCGTATGCAGATTTTAGATTTGTTCTAATATCTCAGAATAAACGAGAAGACGAAAATATTTAAATATGAATAGCCAAAAATCAATAAGAAAAAATAGATAAGGTTATGAACACTTCAAATAGAAAATAGACAATATATTTTTTGCGGTAAAATTTCTCCGTGTATAATATGTATAAGGCTGTACTTAAATTACGTTATGGATTCAAGGCCCTCTTCAGGCCCCCTTAACTTCCTGAAATTGACCGTTTAACGTCATTTTCAAAATTTACTGAAATTTACTGAATTACTGAACGCACCCTCTGCATCTAAGAACGTACCCACAGCATACCCCTTTTGTTCCAGCTGTTGCTCCGATTTTGTCACAGCAACATGCAGCACCGGTTCTACTGAGCAGCCTGCCGGAAAAGCGTGCTGCTCACTGTGCAGCAGGGAGGCTAAAAGTACATCATTCCTGATATATCTCTCAAACAACTTCTCCAATTTCTTCAGGATAGAAGACGTTTAGGAGTAAAGGTTACTGTATCGTCCAGCCATGCCGTTTACACGTGGTTTAGAACTATGCTTGCCCTAAATATTTTCGTCAGTGGAGGAGCGAGAAAATTCTTGCCCTTTTTTAAAAGCGCTGGATAGATGCCATCCGCTCCTAGTGATTAAAATAAGCAGAAGGAACCTTCGTTCCCTTTTATCTTTTTGCCGTCTAGGACCTTGGTGGTGAAATTTCAGTCGGCTTTCTAGAACTCTTTAACCCAGCCTTCCTCCTCATGGTCGGTTCGGATTTGCTTAAAACCCTGAAAATAAATTTCCATCAGGTGGTTCAGCGTTGCTTCTTCACCTTCCGGTTACTTGCCATTTCGTGTCTTGTCAACCCGAGGAATGTTTCCGAGTATCCCGCGAGGATCTTATGGAGCCTCACTCTCTCTGGAATGTCTCAATTCCTTGCAGAAGCCTTTCCAATCTTCCTGATTATAATTGCTTACATTTTCATTTTATTAAAACTGGGCCGTCTTATAGACGTCTGCGTATGAAGCAATTTAGTTCTATTTTTGCCCTATTGCACAACAGGAGTTTCTCACAACGTTGTTTCTCGAGATACGTATTCCAACATTCTGCTCCTTTTCTTGACTTAATTTTTTTTGTAAAGCAATTGTTTTCATATGATGCAGTCAGGGACCTCCACAGAAATTCTGCGGCATGCTCTAACTCAGGAATGTTACCATAGTTTGTGGGGACTTTTACAAGTTTTTCTTTGAGTTATTCTTTGTATGAATCCCAAAATGTATTCCTAGGAATTCTGATATTCGAAACCGCTGATTTTCGTAGAGTTAGCTAAAACAAGATAACATTTGTGGTCTCCTCATCGGAGACTCCCCAGCCCACTACCTTGCTTCTCAGTTCATCCAAGCATTGACTGCAATCGAGAACCTAACTCATGTTTTTAATCTGAAATCGGAAAGTATCACCCCGATTCAGAGTCTCCAGCTCAGTGCCCGCTAGGTATTCCATTAAGTCTCTTCCTCTGGCATTGCTGTTTGTACATCCCCTCACCGTATGGTGAGAGTTTGCATCAAAACCCAATAGCAGAGAAATCATGTTCTCCTGGTCATGCCGAATTACAGTCTCCACCTTTCTTAGAGGTCTAAGATCGCATCCATACCCTTGACATCTACGCATGCCCTTGGCTTTTTTTCGCGCTGCCACATATGGTGCTACAACCTGACAATCCACTAATCCTTTCCCTGTATACCCAGAGATCTTGGATTAGGGCAATCCTTTTCTGCGCCAACGACATGCGTGTGACTAAAACCACTAAGGCGCCTTTTCTGTGGTGAAAACTGATACAAATCATGGGCATTCCTGTCCCAGGCATTAAAAAGCTAATTTGGGGTACTTCCGGACGCTCTTGGTCTCCCTACATATTGTAGGTTTAAACGATCCCTGATTGTTTTTGGTTTCTGTTTCTGTATGTGTTCCTATCATAGTCCTACGAGCGTCCAATAAGATACCACATTTATGACGCCCGCCTGTCCGTCTTTACTGAAGGGGGATGGCAGGCCGGAAGGTTCAAGAATTTGTAAACACTGGTACCGTTCAGCCCTTGACACAACGTTCACATCGTACCTTGGGAGCATGAGAACTCGCACCATCGATATTCTAACAGGGTTTGCTAATAACGACTAAAAGTATCGCTCCTTAGTTTAGACCTTATCGACTAGATTGCCTCAGATTCCCAGAGTACCTACACCTCGCAATGCAGCCTCTCTGCATCACCTATTCTCAATCCATAGGCCAGATGAGACTCGTGAGCCCTTCCACCAGCTACAAGGTCCTACGATCCTTAAAAAAAATAAATGCAAGTAGATATAATTTGTTTAATTTATATTTGTTAGATATGAAAACTCATTAATGATGTAACTCGTTTTAAAATTTTTATATACTCTTGATATCAAAAAATTTGTTTGAATTTCAAATTTTTTAAGCTGTTAATATTAGGAAATAAAAAGGAAGATAGGTGAGTGTGCACTTTACCTGCCTTATATACACAGAAAGAAATCAATTTGTGTGTTTAGCCCATTTTCAAGTTTCAAGAAATTGCAATATCATTGTTTTCAACGAAGTTAAATCTGTTGATCAGTCTGGTTCTTTTTTTTAACTGACCGCTTTCTCATGTTTGTTTATTAAACTTCATTCGAAGAAACAAAGATTAAAGAAGTATTTCGACTTTTACCTATGCAGTTAAAGTTTGAATTATATAATATCAGTTTGCAACAAAATAGTTGAATTTGCAACCAAAATAGTTTTCTCCTCAAGCATTGAAAATTAATTTGTAATGAAACAGTTGTACTTTCATCCAAGAAGTATAAAATTCCTACTACGACAGGTAAATGTTTTGATCGACAAGACAAACTAACAAAAACTTAATTTAACAGCTATTTCTTCTAAAGGGCTTTATGTGTGAACTTCGATTTCTTATGTTTTTTTAAAAATTGTAATGATCATTGTTATAGACGCATATTTAACATTCACAACCACTTTTCAGGTCAAAAAATAAAAAGTAAATTTTCAAAAAAGGCTTTAATGAGTTTTTTTTTAATTTGGTCTGAAAACAATTGTAAGGTAATAGAATAATGATATTAAACACCCTTACAGGTGCATGATCTTTCAGGCTTATTTGGCTTATTTCAGCCTTATCTTAAAAATGTGAACAAGGAGTAAGACTTATCAGAGGCTCATTGGTTATATATAGGCGCGAATGTATTGCAAAACGTTATCATTCACCGTTCTCCGTTCCCAGTCAGCAACGCTACCTAAAAACAATGAAGATCTATCCTCCTTTCGCGCTAATTACTTTCTTGTTTTTATTCAATTCTATTGGTAAGTGTAATACATATATACTAAAAGGACCAAACATAAGTATTAGATTTTCTTTATGTGTGTAAATTCCATATATATTTTTGGTTTGAACTTGGATAAAAAGGTTGAAAACAATTAACAATTATGTATAAAGTCGTAAATGTGGTTGTCAATCTCCCGGATTTACTGTGTATATATGTCAAAGACAAAGTATATCGCGTGATTTTTTGAACTTTAAACTTTCAAATATCTCGAAAAATAGGCACTCTATGAAAAAATGTTATGAATCAAAATATAATCACTGGTGTTAAAATCGGTTCACCTACACCGCCCCCTGGGCAAATTCAAAATCCTAAGTAAGAACCCCTATCTTTTATTGCATATTCAAATTCTTTAAATAAAAATGCGTATAATTTGTCAAAAACATTTTTCTTTTTAAAGAAAATTAGTTTATCATTTTTGCTAAATCTGGTTAAGGGAACAATGTTTACCTGGCGACTTAATGTAAAATAATACAATCAATTATTCTATTTGCTCAGCTATAAACATAAAAGACTATGGCACAAGTATTGCGTTAATTTTTTTATACTGAAATAATAATTCTACTATTATTGTCTTCATAATTTCATATTCCGACATAACTTTTTTCAAAGTGACGACGAATTTATGGGTACTATACCTAGCTGGTAACGTTCAGACTTTAGATATTATTAATCATCTTCCTTCTACTCCTACCTAATAAATTTCAAAAACAAGTGAAGAATATTAATTGAATGGTACTTGCATATGTATAGTGGCAAATATTTTTCAAAAAATTCTCAGTTACCGTTTTAAATCCCTTCTCCGTAACTCAATATGTGGAAAACTAAAAGATAATTAATGGATCTCTATTAATTTATTATTTGCTTTATCAAATTGTTTTTCTTTATTCCATTCGTGCGCTTAATATATAAAACTTTCCATTATAAGCAATATTATATTTTCTTAAAGTGCGGATTGGTATTTATTTCTTTCACTAGCTCATCTACATTTCCCTCCCTTAATTTCTTCTTTAATTATAATGCCATTATACCTGATCTAGTACTTAATTTATTCGTTTGCACTCGTTGTCTCGCTATTTATACAGATGACCTTCATTCTAGCCCTAGCGTCCGCCTTATATACCTATCTTGTAAGCTCTCAATCTCTATTCTTTCCATTCATCCCTTTATGTCCGCTTTTCAATCTAATACTGGCCATAACATAGTGTCAAACAACCCTCAGAGGTATAGGGTGCTCATCGGACAGGCAAAAAAGTCAAATGTCCCTCTCTCCCAAAATAGGTTTATTTAAAAATTATTATATTTTATATGATAATTTAGCTCAACGCTTTTGTGAATAAAATATTTGAATTGCTGAGGAAATTTTACCCCAAACTCCTATATTTTTATTGTTATTTAAAAATGATAATATTAAGTTTGTAGATGGACATTTAAGAAACATGTAAGACTACATTATTGAATTACGATACTCTTAGGACTTATGCCCTTGTGTAATATAATTTCATATTTTACCCTCTTTAAACCCGAACCTGACTATAAACTTTTTAAGGAACATGAGTTAGATCCATCCAATTCGCTTAGGCTAATAGAACAACTTTCCGAAATTTGGCAAGAGCGCATGTATACACTGTCGCATTTAAGTTATGACACTATTATCTAAATCTGGAGATTTATAAGGTTTAATTATTTTTTAAATATTTTTTTCAACATGTTTTTTTCTAAGCTATGGTTGATTTTACAAGCAGATATTTTGTGCCGTGCAAAACTTTAAAAAACTAAAATTTCTTCTTTCAGATTTAAGTGACCAGGCCTTCACGAAATGTTGTGTTACTGCAGGAGCCAGATCACCAATACAAAGGAAGGTTCTTCGGCAACAAAATAAGGTTCATCCCCACAAATTTAAATTTCAACCCACAAAAGATGAATTAAAACAGAACCCAAGTAACAATCATTTATTACCTCGATATTCGGCAAAAACAGAGAAACAAAAAAAATTGCAGGGAACAACAGAAAAGTTGGAAATGCCTCGGATAACAGAAGAACCAACAAAAAAAGTTACATTACAAAAGAATCCAAGTACCAAAGAATTATTATCTCGATATACGCAAAAACCAAAATACAAACGACAAAATGCGCAACTAACAAATGTGGCACTTGCGAAACCATATGGTATGAACCCTTTTATTGAAGCACATAATAGCGCATCTGACACTAAATAATCATTGCTTTTGCAAAATATAACAAATGTACGGCATATAAGACAATTCCTATATTCAATATTTAAATAGCATAGCTATGGTGTAGCTGGAGTATAAAAATTAATAAAAAATTTAGTAATTAAATTAAATATCCTAATGTATTCTTCTAAATTAAATTGAAAAGAATGTATTGTTTTTTTCATCTAAATTTCTGTAGTACTATTCAATGACAATATATAATCTTATTTTTTTGAGTTTAAATACTTCAAATACAGTATTTTAATACAGTCTTTGAGTTTAAATACTTTCAATTTAAAAATAAATTGTTGTTCATAATGATCTGATGATTGGAATAACTGACATCCAGAGTGAATCATCAAATCGTCAAAATATTGATTAGTATCGAAATAATCTGGAGCATCAAGCACTACGTTAGATGTTCCGCATCTCGATTTACAGAGTAAAATTGTGCTAATAACAACACATCTTTTATTTTAATCCCCAGCTCCTCCTCCATCATCAGGATTAGGACGGAGTCCATACACCAGTTCGTTCTCATCAAAGAGGCCTCCACATCATATGGTGAATTCAGCTCAGCCACAAGCTCAACCACAACAAACTTTACAAGAACAATTGTCAAAAATTCTTTTATAGGATTGCATATTAGTGATTCTAATTCTGAATAATGATATACTTTCTAAAATATAACATATGTATGGCATACTAAGCACATGTATGAATAGTCAGGCCAAAGTAGAGCAGAAATTAGTTAAAAAATAAAACTTCATATTATGATTAAATATGCTAAGGACATTTGTCAAAACTTACTTACTCCTGAAGTCAAGAGCAATACTTTTTTATCTTTTGTGAATTTAAATTATGAATTACTCATTGCATATACCTGCATATTTTACAAGAAGGGATTTATAGCGCAATGTTATGATACGAAATTGATCTCACATTATCGTAGAAATATAAAGATTTGTTGACTATTTTACTTACTATGCTTGAACTGAACTGCAGCTACTTTTTGTGACCTGTCTTTTGGTTTGATAAAGATTTAAGTTTGAATCACCAAAGAAGTTTTATCAAAATACGTCGAAGGGTTCTTCGTTATACTAATTTTTAACTTTCTTAAAGCGTAGCTTAAAGATTTATCTTACCGTCAGTTTTAAAATGAATATGCTGTAAATTTAAAATTAATTTTATATTAAATTTAATGTACTGAACTATCTATGTTTGAAGTGCAATATCGTTTTTAAGTGTTCTGATTTTCTAGAATATGTATTGAAATGTTTGTAATTATGCATATGTAGGACATCTCCTAAAGGGATTTTCCGGATGTAGTTTCTCCCTCTTCAGTTATGCTAACACAAACTCTAAATTAAATATTTACCGGCTTCACCTAAGTGAGTAATTAATATCAGCCCTTCTATTTCGTTCCAAATGGTTGGACTAAATTCGAAAAATGTAAACGGAAAGAAATTTATGGTTGAACCAAAGTGATTTATCCTTAATCTGAACACAAATATCATTGAAAACGAACTTATTATAATAGCCGAATCTTATAACTAGTATTTTGAATCATACTTTGCTTAGACTGTTAGAAATAATTAATTACATTTTATTATCATTATAATAGTGATATCATGTTAACGATAAATAAGAAGTTTCTTTTTTTTTTAATGTGAAATGATCATCTACCTTTGCCAGATATTTGAACGTCAATATGTGAATTTTTATGCCCAAATTTTTCATTTTAAATTTCAAGATTTTAAATTTCTATCATTTTCACCACACTATCGATTTGATGATAAGGTCAGAATTAAGAGTTTAAATTCATCCCTGAAATATTTTTGCAAATTATAAAATTTTCCTAAAAAATGAATTATACTACTTAACGCATTTCTACTTTTCGAACGAAAAAAGCAAGTCTCGCTCTACAGCTAAACAATAGTATGAAAAAAGTTAAAAAATTGAAAAATTCTTGTTAATGGAAAGTTTTCCGTAGCTTTTTTATATTTATGTACTAACAGCATCAAGGGCGCGTATGGATTTTAGGCTTTCGGCAAAGATAATTGTTAAAAAAATTTAAAAAGAGATTAAAAAATTTAAAATTGTCTAACTTAAGATTTCAATATAAAAGTAAAATTTAAACCATATACAGGAATTCTGAAAAAAATGACCGCTGCGCTTTAACTTTGAGCGCGCCAAGGGCTAAGGGTACTTGCAGGTGCTTCGCGCTCACTTGCGTACCTTTAATGCATACACTTCAACTTCATTTTTCCAAATATCATAAAACTTGTAACTTAAGTCGAAAACTGTGATTGAAACTTCTGAGGAATTACAATCATAAATTTGAACTGAAAGTCATTTTCTATGTATTTTTTTAGAAGTTTCTGAAAGCACCTTTGGCTTCGACGATTGCTTTCGCAATGCGTTACTTGCACTTCGGGCTCGATGATTAGTCAATAAATCCGATTCTATTTTAAAAACAAATAAATCCCCCCCCCCCCCCTCGTGATAAAAATTCTCTGCTGTCGGATAATTGTAGTTCTCAAATCTTTGTAGCGTCTTTATCAAACTTCAGATAAATAATATTTCCGGAATTCACGGTAATGTTAATAAAAGGACATATTTGTTTGCTTCTTTAAATTTATTATATAAAGACATTAGGCCATAGGCTTTGATTTTGTTCATTCAAACTTCAGTTAAAGACATCTTTATTAATTAAATTATTTATATTATTTTTTTAATTATTAATTAAAAGGCACTTTTATTAATTAATCTAGGACATTTTCAGTTTGTACCAAATCGAAAAATATTATCAAGATGATATGTAAATCTTGTTAAAATATACTAAAAACAACGTCTCAAACTTACGGTTCTCTTAAAAACAAAACTTCCAAATTTTTTTTTTAATCTAACATTTAGAATGCAGGTGAAAAGCATATAAATTTTTAGTTTTCATAAAAATAAAAAATTTTCTTAGGATAATCTTCAAGCCTTTTCGTTGTGTACCTGAAAATATAATAAAAACTCCGAAAACTCATAAAAATGTTTGCTTTAAACTTTTAAAAAGCTCTTACTTTTTCAATTTGTGTCTAATCCAAAATTTTTACTGAGATTCTAATCTATCCGAAAACTATTATTTGACTATTTTCAAAACTTTGAAAAGTATATACAAATTCAAAAATTTAAAGAGAAAAAATTTCAAATGACAAAAATGCTCTAAATTTTTTGTTTTTCGTTAAAAATATCTGGTTAACGAACATCACAATCATTTTAGGACCTAAAAAATGTTTATTAAAGGCTGACTCTATTGGACAAATCCTTCAAAAAAAGCGTGGGTACAACATTCAGGTAACCATACAAACACACATACCGACACTCTCGTGCATAAGAATATAAAAAATAAATTTTTAGTAAGCAACATAATAGTTGATATTTCAGGCAAAAGTATTTTAATTTTCAAACGAAATCCAGTTTAATTTATTTCAACAAATTAATAATTTCCAATAAAACCTTATATTTGTTTCAAGGATAAATAAATGTAATTTTCCTAGGATTCTTAAGATAATTAAAAAATATTTTTTTAAACATTCCAGATGTATTGCAAAAGCATCTAGAATATAATTAAGAATTTTTTTAGAATTAAAAGTATTTAAAAAAATTGGTTGGAAAAAATTGATTTAGGTTTAAAGTTATTTAGGACTTAAAGAAGTTTGGAGGAAATAACGAAATAGATTTAAATGCTACGAAAACCTTCAAAGTTTTAGAATCTCTTTTTTTAAAACTTCTCCAATTCCGAAATCTCCTTTAAACAATTTTTTAAATCTTAAAGAATATATTATTAAATCTTTACAAACAATCTCTTGAACTTAATTGTTCACATTCTCATCATTTATGATTGAGAAAGTATTATAATTGTCCGAAATTTGGCATCACAGTTTTTTAACGGATCTCCACGTTTCGAGACCCCCTGAATCAGAAAATTAAATTTTTACGATGGCACTCTTTTGAAGGTCCTAAATGAAAGGACGAGTTCGTTATATAGCCCTTTTAGATAAAAATTCAAGAAGTTAGCGCATTTTGAACATTCTCGAGACCATGTTTTTCAGAATTTGAAAATTTTATGTACGATATGAAAAAAAGCCAAGAAAATAAAAAAATTGTTTCTTTAAAGCCCTACAAGATTATCGTAACAACTTCTGGGATTTTATTGGAAAATTGAACATTTCAATTTTTATTGCACAAAAAATAATGAATAATAAAAAATTAGATTTTGTAGTTAAACTATGAAAGATACGGAAAAAGATAAATTATCAAAAATTGTGATCTCAAAAAAGGTCTACAATTTCGTTAAGAATAACTTCTCAATGGAAGGCGTAGTTTTATTTATCTGTGAAAAATAAAATTAAAAATAAAAAATAAAAAATTTGTAAAAAAACGAATAAAGTTACGAAAAAAAATTCTTTTCGATTGATATTTATGTCTCTAATGAGCCGAAAAGTGGGATAGTTTGGAAATCTGATTTTTTAATGATAGA
>JAAAKG020142302.1:0-33844 GCA_010014905.2 Druon quercuslanigerum
TCTCCCCCCATCCCTTCTCTAAATACTTTGGTAAACCTTCCTTCTTTATCATCTTATACCATTTATTATATTTTGATCCCTCAATCATCCCCCATCTTTCTATTAATTGTCTTTCCCTGTCCTTTTTTCCAATTCTTCATAGTTTACTCAAGTCCCGTCTTCTATGTCTCTAGCATTCAAGAACTCCCTCCTTGCTTCTTCCATCTCTTTAATTCTATCAAAAACTTTATCGTTAACTCCCCTCCCTCTCCCTCTCTTAGCTTCATCTCAAATTTCCATGCCTTCTTTGCCGCTTTAATACTTAATTTATCCCTTTGCACTTGTCCTCTCACCATATATTCTGATGTCCTCCAATTTACCCCTGATGTCCACCTTATACACCTTTCTTGTAAACTCTCAATATCTTTCCTTTCTTTTTATCCCCATATCTCTGCCACATAATTTAATAGCGGCCATATCAGCGTATCAAATAACCACATTCTGTTTCTCCAATTTATTTAAAAATCTTTTTTTCCGATTCCACGTATGTGTTTCATTACCTCTGCTGCTTTTTTATCCTTTCTCTTATATTAACTCTATGATCTCCATTCTTTTGCAAAATATATCCCAAATATTTAAACTCCTTCACCTCTTCTATCGAAATTCCCTTTCATCTGCTCGTCCATTCTTTCTGCCCCCTTCCTTTTCTAAACCTCATTATCTTTGTCTTTTCTACATTTAAATTCAGCTTTTTCTCATCTAAGTATTTCTCTAATCCTGTAATTAATGCTGCTATCCCTTCTTCATCCTCTGCCATCAGCACTATGTCGTCTACGTATGCCAGTGTATATATCTTTTCCTTCCCTATACTAACTCCTGCTCAACCGTTTCTCGACATTTCTTCTTCCAAGCCTGATATTAATATATTAAATAAAAGTGGGCTCAGAGGACATCTTTGCCTCACTCCTCTCACCAACCAGAAACTATCTGCTAGTTGATCCCCTGCATTTACCCTGCTTTTTGTCTCTCTAAAAATTTCCGATACTCTCTTTATTAATCCCTCTTTTATCCCCTTTTTCACCATAACTTTTTCTTTTTCGCCTCGGTCTAATGAGTCAAACGCTGCCTTCAAGTTCACGAACATTGCTATCATTGCCCATTTTTCCCTTTTAATCCTCTTATTTACCAGATAGTTCAGAACATATATGTTGTCCATTACTCCCATTCCTTTTTTAAACCCTGTCTGATTAGGTAGCTCTATCTTTTTTCCTTAAGGTCTTTCTTCAATCTCTCCGACAAAACAGTTACATATACTTTATACAGTGTTGACATCAGCGTCACACCCCTATAATCTTTAACCTCCTTTCCATTGCCTTTCTTCACTATTTGTATCACTGCTCCTTCTTTCCATAACTGTGGCCACCCCTCTCCTCTCCATACTCGATTACACATTATCCATGCCCATTCCTCTAGTTCGGTCCCTCCATATTTTTATACTTCATTTGGAATCTCATCTATACCAGTTGCCTTTCCATCCTTCATTATTTCTAATACCTTGCCTATTTATTTTTTTATTATGCCCTCTTCCTCATCACTTTCTCTACCATATTTTCTTCCCTTCCTAACTTTTATCTCTACTCCTTCTAGCAAATCGAAAAAATATTTTTTCCATTTCACTATTTCAATATCTTGGCTTACTCTTCTTTTCTTTTCCTTTCTCTATTTACTACCTTCCATGCCTCTTCTTTCGTTCTAGCCTTCTCTGCCTCTTCCTCAAACCTTTTATTCTTTTCCTCTGCTTTTGATCACACAACTCAGAATGCTCTTTCTTTTTTCTCCTATATTCTTCCCTATTACTTTTTTCTTTTCTCCAAGTGTTCTGAATCAATATAATCACCTACCTGTAATTTCTTGAACTTCTCTTTTACCTCATCATACACTATCGCATAATCAATTACCATTGCCCTTTCTTCTTTTGACCGTACATATTATCCTTCCTCATCTGCCTCTATATTTCCGTTTAAGGTAAATCATCCCAACTCCTCCAAGCTCTTTAATAACTTCTTTCCCTCCCCATTCAGTACTTTATCTTTTGATTTTCTTCCTCCCTCTTTTCCCCATTTCCTTCCTCCTCTATCTCCTATTTTCGCATTGAAATCCCAACCTATTATGAGTCTAATATCTTCTTTATTTTATTTCATCATTTATTTTAACTACTCTGCTTTCTCCTGCATATCTCTGTTCACATAAACCCCCACTATCTTCCACTTCTCTTCTGCCATCTTTACCTCTTCTACTATTAATCCTTCTTTTTGTTCTTTCCTCTCTTTCTTTTCTTTTCCTGTTATACATTTATTTCTCACTCCTATAACCATTCCTTCCTTTGCTCTGCCCTCTTTATTCTTCATCTATGCATTTTGAACTTGCCATTTGTAAATTCTTGGTAATCTTCCCCTTGCTCTTTCCCATCCCTTTTCATCTAGCCACGTCTCCAAATATTATTAAAACATCCCATTGTGTCTAATTTCTCATAAAATATTCTATCCATTCTCTCTAATACTGCTATATTCCAGTAACATATCCTCCATTCTTCCCTTCATTAGTTTTTTGTCCCTTTTTGCCTCTTTCTATTGTTCATTTTTCTACTTGCAGTTCCTTCCCCTCCTAGTTTCCCTGCAAACCAAACTCCGTCTATCTGTATCCTCCCATATTTAACACATGTTCTTTTTCCCTTTTTTCTTTCCTGTTCCGCTATTTTTCTTAACTTATATTGTATCAATACTTTTTAGTACCTCTTCCACTCCCTCCTGCATTTCCTTTCCCTCTAATCTTATACCCTTTACCACTTTTTTTCTTTTTTTTGTCTTTCTTTCTTTTCTATTCTTTGTTCTATTTTTCTCAGTCTTTCCTTCTCCGTATTTCCACTCTCACCCCCACCAAGATCCCGGTTTCAGCTTGTGAAAATTTGGTTAATTTATAAAAATATGTGTAGATTGATTGGAATTTTTATAAATGCTTTGAAATTTACAGTTATTCACACGTAACTTTAAATAATAGTGCTTCGGACGCATAGGCAATAACTCAGGCAATAACTTCTCTACGAAGCCAAGAACATCGAAAAAACTGTTCTAATATTATTAACTGATTAAGAATGCAATTAGTAGTGTTAATTAGGATGCAAAAGTTAGAGGAAACGCCGTAGCCGGCAGTTACGGCTCTTTCTGAATAATGGACTTAAAGAATAGGCCTACGGTAATTGAGAGAACGCCGTTCGAGGTAAAAGAATATTAAATAATTGAATTATTACAAATTCAGTCCTCAGTCCTGCGCAGTCCTGGAATTACAATTACTGTGAAATATTACATATTATAAATATTATTATAAATAATTCTTGAGTTTTTAATTGTAAATTATTGCAATTACATACTCTTTAATTATGAAAAAATTGTAATTCAATTTTCAAGACATACGATATAAAATTCTTCCATTTTAATGATTTGCAGACTAAAGCTTTCCAGTTTTAAAGATTTACAATTGAAAACTCTTTAATTTTGAAAGATGTATAAATAACATTTTTTAAATTTTCATGATTTTGAATATCAAAAGTCAAGAGTTTTCAGTTTCAATTGATGAAATTTGAAATTTAAATAATCAAAATGAAAGCGTTTTCACTTGTAAACTTAAAAACCCACATTATATTGAAATTCTAAATGAAAAAATTAAATCTAGAAGATTCACATTTTAAAATTCTACAATTTTGAAGAGTTCTAATCCAAATTCCGCGAATATGACGATTTGCAGTACAAAACGTCTTCAATTTTAAAAGATTTGTGATTTAAAGTCTTGCAATTGTTAGGATTAGAAATTATTTAATTCATAAAAATGGCAGGGACTTTTTATTGCTTAACATAAGGCTCTTATAAATGTTGTAAATGAGGAAATATTTAAATTGAAAGATTGGCAATACAAATTTTCACCATTTTAAAGAGCTACAATGAATGATTCTTTAATTTAACAAATATATTTTTAATTTTAATTGACAAATTCTTTAATTTTCAAAATATATTTTTAATTTGAATTGACAAATTCTTTAATTTTAAATATATATTTTAGATTTAAATTCAACCATTGAAAACAACTAATCATTATTAACTAATCAAAAAGCAACTAATCCCGATGCAGCCGGAACGTGTACGTCGTCCAGTCTTGCTCCAAGCAAGAAGGGAAATTCACGCAAGTGACTTCTTCGAGTCCAGTCTCTAGACTGCTGAAGAAGTGAAGACAGTTATCTCTAGAACTATGAACTTTTCAGCGACAGGGCCAGATAAAATCAAATAATTTTGGTGAAAGAAGTCCACTTTTACGCATCAACATCTAGCTCTTATATATACTACTTTCTTAAAAGGAAAACAACCCATTCTGCAGTGGTTAGTGTAAGAACGCACGGTACTGATCACTAAAGCGGGCGATTTGTTAAATCCACAGAACTACAGGCCTAGAGCTTATTTAAACACGATATATAATCTATTGGCTGGCATGCTCAAAGAGAGGTTATTACCATCTATCGATCCGGTATGGCGTGCAGTAGTTAAACAATGTGGATGCAACAGAGGGCTGCCAGGTTGCAACTGGTAGACAGGTGTAATACCCAGGATTCCACTAGGTATCGCCTCAATCTGTCTGTGGCTTGGATTGACTACAGAAACGCATTCGGTAACACGAACCATGAGCCATTTATTCAGCTCCTTAAGTGCCTTGAGGTGCAACCAAAATAGTGAGATGTATGAAGGAGCTTATACTCTTATGGAGGACAAGATTTGCCATGATATCTGACAAAAGACCAGTGACTACCAGCTATGTCACATATAAAAGGGGATTTTTTCCTAGGAGACTTTCGAAGTCTGATCCTTTTCTGCATCTCCATCTTGCCTCTATCTATCGTGCTCCGAAGCAAAAGCTCTGGATCCCTATATGGCGTGTATAAAAGTTGATGGAAAATATATATTGTCAACGATATAATATTAGAATATAATTATACTAATCTAATTAAATTTTTAGCCAGAGTTCATACATAATAATAATGAAATATTATTTAACAAAATATTATCTAAATAAAGTGAAGTAAATATTGCAATTAGCTACATCTTTCCCTCATACATTTCAGCTATTTATTTCACTTTAAACTAACCTTAACTTTTAACTAGAAGTCAGTAGAATGTTCATGTAGAAACTAACTGGTAAAAACTTACGTAAAATTTCACGAACGAACTCAAACCGAGTTATGAACCCGATTTTGAATGTCAAAGTTCCATCGATAAGGAATTGTTCTTTTTCGATGATATCTTTTCTTTTTGTTGCTGCACTCCTTATTTTGATGTAGATTCGAGCTGCTGGTTTGAGAGGGTAAATATCCTTTACGAAACATTTACCTACATCTAATAGACCCTATGAAGTAAAACCAAAAGATCTAAATGAAAGACAAAATTTTATAATAACTCGATTGTTCACGTCTCTACGTAAACCTGAATGAATGTCAGTTTCACAGTCTACATAAACAATTTTCCCGCCTTCTACTCTCTAACGACAAGAAGCGGAGAAGGTAGTAGCATGGAGGGGGGAGGCACCACCCACTATTAAAAGATTGTCCTTTTCAAAAGAGGACTTTAGCATCCTTGTTGCGGCCGTAAATAGTTAGTCTCGAGAGAGACGGATAATGTAGTAAAGTCCGTAACCATCCGTTACGGCAATTTTCCCAATTTTTTCTGCAGTATTCAGTCGTATATTTATCGTAGCTGTTTTTTCTGCGTAGAATTAAAAGCCACTCAAAAATAATTTTTAATTAATACAGCATCTTTGAGACGTATATTCATAAAGCCAGAAGATCTAACTGGAGGACTGCTAGCGACCGAACGGTGTGCCAAAATCCAATAAAAGTGGCTCAAATTCGAGAATTGGTCGCCGTTGCATTAAACTTGACACAATAGTAGCTTTTACAAAAGCAGCTGATATAGAATTTCATTTCAAAAGTTACAAATTCAAATGCTGAATCCAATATAACGGCAAAAAATATTAAATTTGCACAAATTGGTCTGAAACTTCCATGAAGTATTCCGTATGAAGTTCTTCCGTATTATTTACAAAACGATTAGTAAAAATTCAGCCAACACGACATTCCATTAGATTTTACAAGAAGTTTAGTTAAATCTAGTGATGTTCTGTACATTTTATCCAGCCTTCAGTAAAATAAACTGAACTTGGCTTTTCCATACATTTGTACATTTGTCTGAAAGTTAGGATAAATCTACATAAAATCAATACACTAAACTGAACTTCTTTTAAAATCCCCTAAACTGTCCTGTTGTTCATACCTATATCAATCATGTTGTAAATTTTACAAATCCTTTTTATACGTGTGTTATAAGGGCAGTTTTGGGGTTGTTGATTTCAGAATTTTGGGATTCGTTGAAAAATATTTAATACAAATTCCTATATTAAATCTTACAGATGAAGGTGATGAGGGTCCACTATTACGTCCAGAATCAACACGGCCCGTAAAACTGCATAACTTTTTTGGGAGTTCTAGCAATTCATGTGAGTATATTATGATTTTTTCTAATTACAAAAAATTTTTGGGACTCAGAAAAAATCTAGATTTGAATTTTTAACCACAAATAAATTGTTCTCGCTTGGCACCGGGAGGCCTTCGAAACAATTTTCGAATTTTAGGTTGCAAAGTACATATTTCTATAGAAAAACTGATTGCGCCATTTTTTTCTGCGGAAAAAATGTTGTTCCTGTTTTCAAAATAAATCCGAAGACCCCATTTCTCAAAAAACAAATTATTTTTCAAAAACCTATGAAATTTGTAGAATGTTATTGGATGTATAAAAATGTGTGGAAATCTCTGAGAATATACAAGCCTTACCGGAATTTTTTTGGGAAATGTGTAGTACTTTATCGCTAACTTTTCGGTAATAACAGTTGTGCTGGACGCATAAGTGGAAGCGGGGTATGAGGTGGTTAAGAGAAACAGAATGCAGACAGAGAGAAGGAAGCAGGGGAGGAGAGAATAAGAGAGTCAAAGTTTAACGGGAGAGAGTCAAAATTTAACTATGTGTGGATTATGACACGGGAGAATGTGCAACATTTGTGTCTTCAGGATTATAATAGGTTCTGGCTTTCTAGAGAGAAGAGGATGTAAGAACTGTGCGGGACGAGGTAATTAAAAATGGAGCACTGGTTGGAGGTGTGTGAGGAGGTGGAAAGGGGTGGGATAAGCATAGAGTTATTGTTGCATGCAAGAGGGGAAGAAAGGGCAGTAGCATTGGTGAAGGGGGTATTGGGTAAGATGAAGAAGAAGAGAAGAAAGGAGGACGAGGAACTGGAAACGGAAAGATTGTAAATAGCAGAGGAACTAGGTATGAGAAAATTGTAAATATTGTAAATAGTACATAAGTATTAGGTGTTAGCCGCGGGGGACAGAGGCTGGCAATGCGAGGAAAATTCTATAAAAAATGGAAGTGTAAGTAGGTCAATTTTTAAGGCCAGCAGATCGAAAAATAAACATTTATTTAACTAACTTTAAAAATACTGAATAGTTTTAAAAATTGAGTTTGCTTACTTGAATTAAGTATAATCTCACTCTAATCGATAGGTTGAATACAAGTTGAAGCAATCGGAAAAACCGCGACTTTCGATCTCTATTCTAAATTAAAGTTGCTAAAAATAATACCAAATTGTTTAAATAGTTTACAGAAAATACAATTATTAATTAGCTCTTATGAAAATTTTCGGGCAATGTAAAATAGACCTCTGGAAGTGATATTTGAAACGCAAATTACGATTCGTATTCAAACAAATGGAAATTGAAAAAAAATCTGTCCACCATGCGCGTACAATCTTAGGGTGTGCTGCGACAACAGCAGGGCTGTTGTCGAAGCGTAGATTTGAAAGTCATTTAATACTCATTGTAAAAATAATACTGGGTCCATCGAGATGTACCTCTACAAAGCCAAAACACGTAACTGGAGGACTGCTCTGCGGTCTCAACTAAAAAGATACATAAGTGACATTTTTATGAAAAATGAATTTTTGGAATCGGTAACTTCGTAAGAAAAAGCTGCATCTAACTGTGCTAATAATAATTATTAGCTAATCATTTATTGCAAAAAGCATTTGTTTAAAAAAGAAAAGAATCACTTGCCCTTACGGATGTTTAAGACTTATGAAATAGCTTGGACTCAGATCGAAAATTCCAGGGAAATATATACCGAGGATCATTCAGGTAAGTTCGGGCGAGTACACAGCAGTGTCCCTTACGTATGTTTTGATGTTCGATTTTGAGGCTGTGCTCGAGCTTTTCGACAAAGGAAGCGTCCGCAAGTGACTTTTTTGTGACTTTTCGCCACTAGTAAAAAATCGTAAGTCCATTTTATAAAAGAAATTGTTTGAAAAATAAATTTGTTATTACCATCCCTGCTTTATCCTCTGCTATAAGCACTATGTCGTCTGCGTATGCCAGTGAATATATCTTTTACTACCCTATCCTAACTCCTCCCTAACCTTTTCCCCTCATTTCCATAAGATTGGCAACCCCTCTCCTCTGCATACTCGATTACACATTATGCATGCCCATTCCTCTAGTTCTGTCCCTCCATATTTCCATACTTTATTTAAATTCTCATCTATTCAGGTGCCTTTCTATCCTTCATTGTTCCTAATACTTTGACTATTCTACCATTTCAATATATTGGTTTACTCTTTTTCTTCTTCTTTCTCTATTTACTAACTTCTATACCTCTTCTTCCGTTCTAGCCTACTACAACTCTTCCTCAAACCATCTATTCTCTTCCTCTACTTTCTTAATTCCTTTTTGACCTCCTTCTTTTTCTCTTTACAATCCTCATCCCATCCACTTCTATTCCCCTCTTTACTAACTTCATTTTTGTCCGTGCACTCTAATCCCCTTTTTAATTCTCCTATCATTTTTTCCATCTCCTCGTCCACATTTCCCTCTCCCATTTTGATATTTATTACCTTTTCTCTAAACTATTCTTATCCTCACCTTAAAAAATCCCCTTTTCCTACTCTCTTTACCTTCGTTCTCATTTTATGCATATTACTATTACTTTACTTTTTCTCCCTCTAATGTCACTATTAAAGGAAATAATCAATTAACGTTCTTCTTTCTCCTTTTGACCTGTATATTTTCCTTACTTATCTCCTTCTATATTTGCGTTTAAAATAAACCATCCCAACTCCTCCAAACTCTTTAATAACTTATTTTCCTCCCCTTTAAGTACTTTATCTTTTGATTTTCTTCCTCCCTCTTCTTTCCATTTCCTTCCTCCTCTGTCTCCTGTTCTCGCAATGAAATCCTCACCTATTATAAGTCTAATATCTTCTTTATTTTCTTCCATTATTTATTTTAACTCTTCTGCTTTCTCCTGCATATCTCTGTTCAAATAAACCCTTACTATCTTCCACTTTTCTCCTCCCATCTTCACCTCTTCTAGAATTAACCCCTCTTTTTCTTCTTTTCTCTCTTTCTTATCTTTCCCTGTTATGCATTCATTTCTCACTCCCATCACCATTGCTCCTATTGCTCTGCCCTTTTTATTCTACATCTATGCACTTTGTACTTGCCATTTTTAAATTCTTGGTAATCTTCCCCTTGCTCTTTCCCATCCCTTTTCATCTAGCCACGTCTCCAAATATTATTAAAACATCCCATTGTGTCTAATTTCTCATAAAATATTCTATCCATTCTCTCTAATACTGCTATATTCCAGTAACATATCCTCCATTCTTCCCTTCATTAGTTTTTTGTCCCTTTTTGCCTCTTTATATTGCTTATTTTCCTACTTGCAGTTCCTTCCCCTCCTAGTTTCCCTGCCCCTCGTGTCTTACTAACTCTTCCCTTTCTTCATCCCAATCCCCCCAAACTCCATCTATCTGTATCCTCCCATATTTAACTCATGTTCTTCTTCCCTTTTTTCTTTTCTGTTCCGCTATTTTTATTAACTTATATTGCATCCTTCTTTTTACCCATGTCACTTCCCTCTTAAGTTCCCATTTCTTTAGTTTCACAAGTATCATTCTCTCCCCTCTTCGCTCTTCCCTTTTTATACATCTCACTTCTTCTATCTCTACTTTTGCATCAATGCTTTTTAGTACCTCTTCCACTCCCTCCTGCATTTCCTTTTTCTCTAATCTTATACCCTTTACCACTTTGTTTCTTTATTTTCTCTTTCTTTCTTTTCTATTTTTTGTTCTATTTTTCTCAGTCTTTCCTTCTTCGTATTCCCACTCTCACCCCCACTAAGATCCCGGTTTCAGCTTTTTATTTTCCTTATCCTACCTTGCATCATCTCTACCTTTTTATTATTATCCTCCTGCTTCCCTTGTTTTTGCTCCAATGACTGCCTCCTCTTTTCTAACTTTTCCCTAACTACTGCCCATTTTTTAAGTTCTTTCCTGAGTTCACATATTTTCCGCCTAATTCCTTTCCTTAATTCTTCCCCCCCTTTTTCTGCCTTTCTTCATAAATGCTCATTACTTCTATTATGACTTCGCGAATTTCTTACAGTCTTTTTATTTCTCTATTTATTTCATCTTTCCTCTGTTCATCGGTTTCATCTCCGTTTCCTTCAGCTCCCTTACTATTCTCTTCCTTTTAATAAAAGCCTCAATCGATCCTACGCCTTCCTTTGTTTGATCTCCTCTTATGTTAATAACTGATTAAAAATGCATTTCATAGTGTTAATTGGGATTCTGACATTAGTAACCGGCAGTTACGGCTCTTTCTGAATAACGGGCTTTAAGAACAGGTCTACAGTAATTTGTGAGAACGATGTTCGAGGTAAAAGAATATGAAATAACTGAATTATTACAAATTATAGCTCAGTCTGTAAATTAAAATTACTGTTAAATATTACATATTATAAATATATTATAAATAATTCTTGAATTTTAAATTGTAAATTATTAAATTAAATAATCTTCAATTATAAAAAATTTGTAATTCAATTTTCAAGACATACGGTATAAAATTCTTCCATTTTAGTGATTGGCAGATGAAATTTGAAATTTAAATATTAAAAATGGCAGCGTTTTCACTTGTAAAACCTAAAACCCACATAATTTTGAAATTGTGAATGAAAAAAATTAAAACAAGAAGATTTACAATTCAAAGTTCTACGATTTTGACGAGTGTTAGTTTAAATTCTGCAATCATGACGATTTGCAGTATAAAATGTCTTCAATTTAAAAAGATTTGTAATTCAAAGTCTTGCAATTGTTAGGATTAGAAATTATTCAATTCATAAAAATGGCAGAACTTTTTATTGCTTAACATAAGGCTCTTATAAATGTTGTAAATGAGGAAATATTTTAATAATATATTAAAATCTTTAATTTTAAAAATATATTTTAAATTTGAATTAAACAATTGAAAAATCGACGAAGATTTGAAATTTGTTGATTCTGAATATTTGCAATTCGTTAATTCTGAATATATGCAATTAAAAATTTTTTGACGTAAGAAGTTGTAGGCTCCAGAAGCTATGATAATCTTTATTAAAGCAATTAATCCCGGCACAACCGGAACGTGTACGTCGTCCACTTTTGCTCCCTCTATCCTAGAGGGTGAGCAAGAAGGGAAACTCACGCAAGAAACTTTTTAGAGTCCGGTTTTTAGTGACGGATGAGAGTTGGAGATGGAGGTTTCACCTCTGGATACTTCTTTAGAGCTGACAACCTTTGTACAATTTTATTCGGAACAATGTTGAAACACCAGATAAGGTGATCATAGCAAAACAACCTTTTACACCTGGCGCGTGATGGGCTCAGCCTGATGCTGGAAAGCCAGGATTGCTTCGATTTGACTAAGAAATTTAGCAATCATACCTCCAAGGAGAACTACGATATGAACTTTGTAACATTGGTACTGCCTGCTCTGCTCGAAAAGAAGAGCTTGATATTCACCCGTTTTTCTTCCTCCTTTTTCATGATATTAGTATCGGCTGGTGCCGAAAATTCAAATACGTAAATTATCTTCGTTTTCAGATTTTGCATAACAACATCAAGATTTGTAGCACTGATACATTAAGTGGTGGAGAATGAGAAATTCCAGTAGATCTTACGCTGATCATTCTCCACAATCGACTCGAGTTTCCCCTCGATGGATGGCAAGACGGGCATTAGATCAAATCAATAGAATCGGCGAAAATGATAATATAAGACTTCTAGAGCCGTATTGTGTGTCTATGTAGCCATAGCATGCATACTTTGAGCATCTACTGAGAACATGTCCAAGTATTGCTGGCTCATATTGTCACGCTCGTACATTTATTATGCGCTCGCCATGAAGTAAGGTACCTATAACGACTTTTGGGCACAAAAGGTGTTAGTGATGCTAAGCCATGTGTAGTCCTCTGCGGCCCTATCTGCGAAACGGTATAGAAACACAGCAGCATAGACAACTTCATGTTGATGTACGTCTTTCTCAGGATGGACAAATTAGCTAAAGCTAATACTTCTCTCCCTGCTTTTCTCTCTGAAGATTTTTATCTCTGGAATCTGAACTGTGTAGTTTACAAAAGCCAGTCTCGCTACTTACCGATAACAGGAGTAATGATACTTCAATACGCCTAAGTAAGACTAGCGAGTATATTGCACAGCTTCAGTTGGAAATTACAACAGCGAGACGGCATAGGAAAAAGGTTCAGTGCGTGATTAGCTACATAACATCAAACAAAAAGTTCACCCCTAAAGTTAGGGCACTCGGGTTTAAACTTGCAGAAAGCAAATAATACGTAGAAAAAGTGTAAAGTGTTGATCTACAAGCAGCAATAGGTGCAAAATATAAGAGCTCTTTCGAAAGCCAAAGAGCAGCTCGAATGGCGAGTAAAGTGGATTCAGGAAAATTTCACCTTTTCAGGTCATCCTTCCCGTTTGTTTAACAAAACCATATGTGCTGTTGAAAATCCGCCTAGTCGAGAAAAGATTCAAGTACTCTAGGAACTAGTATGTAAAGATACTCATCAGCAAAATGAAGGTGCTTTAGTTATGTTAGTCTTTCATAACATTTTGCAGATGCAACTGTTACAACGTCCACAGGACTGCTGAAGAAGTGAAGACAGTTATTGCTAGAACTAAGAACTTTTCAGCGACAGGGCCAGATAAAATCAAATACTTTTGGTGAAAGGAGTTTACTTCTACGCATCAACATCTAGCTCTTATACATACTATTTTCTTAAACAGAAACCAACCGATCCTGCAGTAGTTAATGGAAGAACGCACTGTACTGATCCCTAAGACCGGAGATTTGTTAAATCCAAAGAACTACCGGTTGTATGGTGTGCAATAGTTAAACAATGTGGATGCAATAGAGTACTGCCTAGTTGCAGGGAGCATCAATTAGTAGACAGGTGTAATACTCAGGATTCTACTAGGTATCGCCTCAATGTGTCTAAGGCTTGGATTGACTACCGAAAGTCATTCGATAACACGAACCATGAGCTATTTATGAAGCTCCTTAAGTGCCTTGCGATGGAACCAAAATAGTGAGATTATGAAGGAGCTTATGCTCTTATGGCGGACTAGATTTGCCATGATATCTGAAAAAAGGCCAGTAACTACCAGCTATGTCACATATAAAAGGGTGTTTTTCCAAGGAGACTTTCGAAGTCTGATACTTTTCTGCAGCACCCTCTTGCCTCTATCTATCGTGCTCCGAAGCAAAAGCTCTGGATACTTATATGGCGTGTATAAAAATTGATGAAAAATATATATTATCAACGATATAATATTAGGAGATAAATAAACTAATCTAATTACATTTTCAGTCAGAGTTCATACATAATAATAATGAAATATTATTTAACCAAATATTATCTGAATAAAGTGAAATAAATATTACAATGAGTTACATCTTTCCCTCATAAATTTCAGCTATTTATTACACTTTAAACTTTCAATTATTATTTTATTATTATTATTATAATTATATTATATAATATTATATTATATATTTATTATTATTATTTATTTTCTCTTTGTTGCTGCTCTCCTTATTTTCATGTAGATTCGAGCTGCTGGTTTGAGAGGCATGAGATGTTTAACACAACATTTAACTACATCTAATAGACCCTATAAAGCAAAACCAAAGAAATTTTTTATGATCTAAATTAAATCGACAAAATTTTATATTTAGTGAACATGACATTTTAGTAGATTTTATAAGAAATTTATTTAAATCAAGTGATGTTTTGTGCATTTTACCCAGGCTTCAGTCAAATAAACTGAACTTGGCTTTTCCATACAATTGTACTGAAAGTTAGGTTAAAACTACAGAAAATCAATACACTAAACTGAACTTCTTTTAAAATCCCCTAAATTGTCATGTTGTTCATATTTGTCTCAATCATGTTGTAAATTTTACAAATCCTTTTTATACGTATGTTATGAGGGCAGTTTTGGGGTTATTGATTTAAAATTTTTGGGATTCGTTGAAAAATATTTAATACAAATTCCTATATTAAATCTTACAGATGAAGGTGATGAGGGTCCACTATTACGTCGAGAATCAGCACGGCCCGTAAAACTTTATAACTTTTTTGGGAGTTCTAGCAGTTCATGTGAGTATATTATGATTTTTTCTAATTAAAAAAAATTTTTAGGACTCAGAAAAAATCTAAATTTGAATTTTTAACCACAAATAAATTATTCTCGCTTGGCACCGGAAGGCCTTCGAAACAATTTTCGAATTTTAGGTTGCAAAGTACATATTTCTATAGGAAAACTGATTTCGCCATTTTTTTCTCTGGGCAAAAAAGTTGTTCCCGTTTTCAAAATAAATCCGAAGACCCCTTTTCGGTAATAATATTAGAAGCGGGGCTATAACTTCTAAAATGTAACTCTAAAACTTTAAATGTAACTCGAAAATAATCTTCAAGAAAATACTGCATCCATCGTGGCGTAGCTTTGAAGCCAAAACACGGACCGGAAGCTCTGATAACAGCCACATTATGAAAAGTGGCAACTAAAAGTGGCAAAAAGTAGATTTCTCGTCGCATGTATATAAAATTTGGTTCAAAGGGGTTCTTAAATTTGCATGCATTTATGTTCAAAAGGGTTTAAAGGGGTTTTTAGTGTCTAATTTGAAATTTAGCGTCGAAAGTTACAGATTCAATATGATGGGTCCATTAAAGCGGATATATGTTTTGTAAAATGCTAAAACTCAGTACTACAAAGATAGTATATTAGGGTACAAAAATCTTAAAAACATAGTTTTCGCAGTGTCAACCATGCTTGCTGATAGTTCAAAAGACATCAAGAATGGATTCATGAAGCTACATTAAATAATAGAGCGCATAATGAATATTTCATGAAATTTACTTACGGGTCTTTTTCGGTTGACTTTTGACGTAATATAAATTTGGATATAAAATGTGTTTTCATTTTTTTTTTTAATTTAGAAGTAAATTTAATGTATGCGTAAATACGATATTAAAATAAAATAATACTTTAAAAGTACATAAAGCAGGGCAATGGATTCTTAAAATATATTTACTTAATACAAATTGAGTACATTGGTTAATATTAACTGACTTTTAGATTATATTTGAGCTATCTTTAATTTGAACCAATAGCAAATATGTAGGAATTGGTTTAAAAACTCTTGAATAAAGGTCCCTCTATATTTTATTTTACAGCTGTAAGTACACCACAATCACCAAACGCCAATGCTTTTGCAGGGCTGCCAATGCAGAGAGAGCAGATGCGTAAGCATATAACAATTTTTTGAAATGAGCAAAAATTACTGTGATTTAGAATAAAAATTGCCAATCTTTGGCCTATGAAGACCTTCAAACAAGGTTCGAATTTGATCTTTGAAAATACATATTCTTATAGGAAATTGATTTTGAATTTTTTCTCTGGATAAAGGCTGTAGCTTGTTCCGTTTTTAAGGCAAACCCGAAAACATCGTTTTTATAAAAACAAACGTATTTCTATAAATTTTCGAAATTCATAAAAAGTCAAAAGTTACAAATCCAGAATGCTGCAACCAATATAGCGGTTATTTGTTTTTAACATGTCAATCGTGTTTGCAGAAAGCTCAAAACAAAATTCCGGGAAGGAAAATTTGTTTTCAATAATTTTTTTTTGTATTTCAGAAATTAATATATATATATTTTTTCAATATATACTTTTCATACTTCCAAAGATTTCAATTGAAAATACGATGAAAAAATAATATAATAGTCTGAAAAAACCAAAAAACAAGGATTAAATTTGAGCTATGCTTTGTTTGGATTAATACCGAATTTTCGGGATTCGTTAGAAATTTCTTGAATAAAAATCTTAATATTATATTTTACAGATGAATCTAGACAACGTCCATACTTCAACCCTTCACTAGAGGTGCTAATGCCAAATGGGCTGACCTGTAAGTATATTATAATTGCTTGAACCGAAAAAATTCTGTGATTTAGAAAAAAAATCCAAATCGTTGGCCCTTAAATGCCTTTAAAACAAGTTTCGAATTTCAACTTAAAAAATACCTATTCTTATAAGAATTTAATTTCCCACTTTTCTCTGGATAAAATGATGCAGCTTTTTTCAAAACGAACACGAACACACCGTTTTTACAAGAAAAAAGTATTTCTATGAATACAGTTAATTATAATTTTAACTCCTTTTTGGTGATACATGGTGTGCCGTACAAATTTTAAGTGTTTCTAGCATAATTTCGAACCTTGAAATGTATTGGATAGGATAAAACTTGTATTTTAGTTAAATAATATTGTAGTAATAATATAAATTTCTGCAAACATATTTAAACAATGATAAAGGAGATATTCTTCAGAGTTGACCTGAAACTGAGGTATCAGGTTATGTTGTTCTTATGTATACTCTTTACGATGCCTGTGATTGGCCAGAGCGCCCCACCATGGAGACAGGATGCACCTGATTGGTTAATCAAGTCTTAATAAAAAAATCCGGGAGGACGGGAAGCTACATCGGATTGGTATTATAACCGTTGTCCCTATTGATGTTATCAGGGTGCTTTAAGATTTCGATTGCTTCTCTATATTTTCTTGGAAAAATATTGTGTGTTTTTGCGATGAAGGTTGTTTTATCAAATAAAATGTTATGTCCTGTTTCGATATGATATTCAGCTAGTGCTGATTGCGTGAAGTGTTTTAGTCTAAATTTACTCTCATGTTCCTTTATTCATTGGCTCACCGCTCTCCCGGTTTCCCCATTATAGACTTTGCCACAAGAACAAGGGATTTTATATTAACCTGGATCACTGAGTGGTGCCTTTTTGTCTTTAGGATTGTTTAGAAGTTGTTCTATTTTCGCAGGTGGTTTAAATATGGTTTGGATGTTGTGCTTGTTGAGAGTTGTCAGTAAAACAAAAACCCTTCTAAAGACACTAAACTTGACGGAGAAACAATATCTAAATTAATAACTACTAAGTCCACCTCTCCAAGACTTTACGGACTCCCAAAAATCCACAAAAACAACATTCCACTCAGGCTGATCGTCAGCGCAATGAACTCACCAACATACAAGTTAGCACAGTTCCTCACCAATAAACTGAATCCTTTCACAGGAAACTCTGTTACCCACGTCCAAAACTCTTTTGACTTTATCAAAAAGATGCAACAGATTCGCATTCAACTCCAAGACATCATAGTGAGTTTTGACGTAACATCTCTCTTTACGAAAGTACCAATCTCTGATACAATTGATTTTATTAAATCTTTTGCAAACTTCTCTCCCGAACTCATACCTTTGATAGAGCACTGTTTCAATAAAACTTATTTCTCTTTCAAAAACCAATTCTATGAACAAACCTTAGGAGCAGCAAGGGGATCTTCAATCTCACCTGTAATAGCCAACATCTTTATGGGACATCTAGAAACCAAAATCTCCAATCAATCCAAGCTGTAACCGGAATTTAGGTTCCGTTACGTGGACGACATCCTTGTCATCAGGCGACATGGACTAAATGAACTAGATAAGTTCTTCGATTTCGTCAATCAATTACATCCTAATATCCAATTCACCATGGAAATTGAACAAAACGAAAAATTGCCTTTCTTGGACGTACTTGTTTACAACAACCGTCATCGCAAAAACTCACAATATTTGTCCAAGAAAACATAGAGAAGCAATTGAAATCTTAAAGCACCCTGATAACATCAATAGGGACAACGGTTATAATACCAATCCGATTTGACTTTCCGTCCTTACGGATTTTTTAAATAAGACTTGATTGGCCAATCAGGTGCGTCCTGTCTCCATGGTGGGGCGCTCTAGCCAATCACAGGCATTGTTAAGAGTTTACATAAGAACAACATAACCTGATACCTTAGTTTCGAAATATCTCCTTTATCAGAATAAAGCATCGTGAAAGTATTAAATCTATTATATTTAAACAATCTTTTTCCGTTAATATAAATCATATATTAAATACAAAAAAAATGTTTCTTAAATTAAGAAAAGAAAAGTAAGCTGAGGGGGTTCAGGGGAAGGAAGAGGTCTTCTCAGTTCAATTTAGTTCATTCTATTCCTCCCTAGAGTCCTATTCACTAAAGGTTGGACTCCTTAATTCCCCCTTCAAGTCTCACAGAGTGATCGCACTGTGAACCTGACTGACTATGATCATGGGCCAACTGTGAGGAAAACTGTGCACCTTACGTCTGTAAATATAAGGAGACATTTTTTGAAGAGGGGGGAAGAAAGCTGGTTGAGGAGTGTTCTTTCAGAACGAATGGATTGCAGATGGATGAAGTGGGAACGATGCAAGGCGAAGGAAAGAGGGTGTATGAGGTGGTTAAGAGAAGTGGCATGGAGACAGAGAGAAGGAAGCAGGGGAGGAGAGAATAAGAGAGTCAAGGTTTAATGGAAACTATGTGTGGGTAATGCCACGGGAGATTATGCAATATTTGTGTAAGAAAGGAGAGCAAAGAAGTCAGGAACTTATAGGGAGGATGAGATCCGTATGCATGGAGGCTTATAATAGGTTCTATGTGTATTGTGCGGGAAGAGGGATTCAAAAATGGAGCACTGGTTGGTGGTGTGTGAATAGGTGAAAAAGGGTGGCATAAACATGGAGGTATTGTTGCATGAAAGAGGGAAAAAAGAGCAGTAGCATGGGTGAAGGGGGTGTTGAGTAAGATGGGGAAGAAGATAAGAAAGGAGTAAAAGGGATTGGAAAAGGAAAGATTGTAAATAGGAGAGAAAGTAGGTATACAAAAATTGTAAATATTGGAAATAGTAGATAAGTATTAGGTGTTAGTCGCGGGGGGCAGAAGCTGCTAATGCGAGGAAAATTCATTAAAAAATGGAAGTGTAAGTAAGTCAATTTTTAAGGCCAGCAGACCGAAAAATAAACATTTATCTATCGAACTATAAAAATAATAATGCATAGTTTTAAAAATTGAGTTTGCATACTTGAATCAAGTATTATCTCATTTTAATCAGAAAGTTGAATACAAGTTGAAGCAATCGGAAAAACGCGACTTTTGATCTCTATTCTAAATTAAAGTTGCTAAAAATAATTCGAACAAATGGAAATTTAAAAAAAATCTGTCCGCCATGCGGGTACAATCTCATCGCGTGCTGCGACAACAGCAGGGCTATTGCTGTTGTTGCAGCATAGATTTAAAAGTCATTTAATAATCATTGTAAAAATAATAATGCGCCCATCAAGACGTATCTACAAAGCCAGAACACGTAACTGGAGGACTGCTCAGCCGTCCCAACTAAAAAGATACATAAGTGACATTTTTATGAAAAATGAATTTTTGGTATCGCTAAATTCGTAAGAAAAAGCTGTATCTAACTGTGCTAATAACAATTAATAATTAGTCATTTATTGCAAAAGCGATTGTTTATAAATGAGGAAAGATGAAAAAGTTAAAAATACAACATAAAAAGGCATATAATACGTGACCGAGCGAATTTAAAAAAGAGAGGAATCACTTGCACTTACGTATGTTTAAGACTTATGATTAAGCTTGGACTGAAATCGAAAATTCAAGGGAAATGTGTACCGACGATCATTCAGGATGTTGGATTTTGAGGCCGTGCTCGAGCTTATCGATGAAGGAAGCGTCCGCGAGCGACTTTGTGTTCTTTGTGCCTTTTTTGTGACTTTTCGCCACTAGTAAAAAATCGGAAGTCCATTTTGTAAAATAAATTGTTTAAAAAATCAATTTTTTATTACAAAATATGAAAAAGCACATTATTTTCACTTAAATAGTTTATCTCGATTATTCAAAATTTTACTCGATATTAGAGTTTTCTGGGCAAACGGTTTTTCTCAATGTTACAAACCGCAAGTGTGCCATCTCCAACAAAAGAGGCTAAAATGCGATTTCTCGCCGCTGCATTAAACTTGGTACAAGCGTCGTTCTTGGAGTTGCTAATTAAAAACTTGATGTAAAAAGGTAAGAATTTAATTTTGTTGATCCAATATAACGGCAAAGATTGTGAAATTTGCGCACGTTTATCTAAAATTTATATTAAAGGAAAAGGAACCTTATTATTTATACAACACGATCAGTACAAATACAGGCATCATAGACAAAACAAAAACCAGCAACAAAATTTAACGTCACGTGTTAATAAGGTTTACCCACAACATTGGAAATGGTTACCATTTCAGCTCTATTGAATCTTCTTTCGTTTAAATGAGAAAAATTCGACTTTATTAACTTGAAAATTATCTACAACAAAAAGTAATTTCTGTTTTTTCGGTGATGTCTTTCAGTAGATTTTACAGGTAGTTCCGTTAAATCTTCTGATTTTCGGTACATTTTACCTAGCATCCAGTAAAGTATAGGAAACTTGGCTTTTTCTGTATACTGAAATATTTTACTGAAATTCAGGTAAAAATCTAAATAAAATTAAAACAAATAACAGAAATTCTTTTAAAATCTTCTAAGATGTCATGGTTTCCATATTTGTACCGATCGTGCTGTAAATTTTACAAATCCTTTTTCTCCGTGTATTATAAGGGGAGCTTTGGGGTCGCTGATTACAAATTTGTGGTGTTCGTTTAAAAAAAAATTAATTAAAAATCACTATATTATATCTTACAGATGAAAATAAATATGACGGATTCAATAAATTGGTCAAAGTTGTTATATTTTTACATATTTTTCTGAACCTTGACATAAAAGGGGTTTTAGATGTCTCTGCTTTCGAATTTACCGTCGAAAGTTACAAATTCAAAATGATGGATCCAATATAGCGGATATTTGTTTTGAAAAATGTTATAACCGAGTAACACAAAAATACTAAATAAGAATACAAAACTCAAAAATATGTAGTTTTTGCAAGGTCAACCGTGTTTTCAGAAAGCTCAGAAGAAACGAGGAACGGATTTATGAGGTTATATAAAATAATAGAGCGGAAGATGAACATATCATGAAATTTCGTCATCAGCCTTTTTTGATTGACTTTTCACGCACTATAAATTTTGATACAAATTTTTTTTTTATATATTTTTTTTCAATCAGAAATGAATGTAATGTCTGTGTCAAGTTATTGTTATGTTTGCATGAACAAACTACCTGTATTTCCAACTACGTCAATGTATTAACTGACTTTGAGATTAAGTTTGAGTAATCTTTAGTTTAGACAGTGGCAAATTTTTGGGACTCGTTTAAAAAATCTTGAATAAAAATCTCTATATTATGTATTGCAGATAAATTTAGAGCCTTGCCACCAATCCCCAATGCTCCAGAAGAGCAGCCAATGCAAAATGAGCAGAAGGGTAAGTATATAATAATTGTTTGAACCAAGAAAAACTTGTTGTGATTAAGAAAAAAGGTCAAAGTAAATATTCTTATAGGAAATTAATTTTTCTTGTTTCTTAGGATAAAAGGCTACAGCTTTTTCCGTTTTAAAACAAACCCGAAAAGACTTTTTTTACAACAACAGAAAACGCATTTCTATAAATTTTGGAAATTCAGAAAAAGTAACGAAATTTTTGGAAATCAATTGGAATTTGTAGAAATCCATAATAATTTATGGCAAAACACATGACTTTTTATCATATCTCCGCACTTTTTAAGTAGACTCATGAGAAAAATTATAAAAATATGCAATTTTGTAATGCCATGTAATTTCTAACAAATCCAATTAATCCAGCTTATACTATTAGTCAACTTACTTAGCCGTAGCTCTCTATGAGTATATGCTGCTGAAAAAGTATATAATCGAGGCATTAGATATAATGCCTAGAAATTATATATGATGCCCGGCACGAGGATGGTAAGTATATAATCTTAATTTTGAATATAATGGTGAATTTGAAGATGGGCATGATAAATTAAAGTGCACGTATAGAACTCAACTCACGCTTACTCGCTACTTATTACAGTATCGCATACTGTAATGTCATTTTGAGTGACACTGAACTTTGTTTTTTGCATATAAACATTTACTGGTTTACCACTTAGTTTTATGGAAACATTAAAAAAATCTTATATAAAAAAATTGGAGCCAGACGATTTTTTAAACATTATTTTAACCATTTGTTATTTGACAGAAAAGCTGATTTTTTTGCATTTTCAAAAACAAAAATTCTTTAGAATTTTCAGATTCATAAAAAAACACTTGTAGGGTGATCCTAACTTATACTTGTAAGAATTAGAACTTCTTCTTTTTGCGATCAAAAAGAAATTTCATTTTTGTAGTCTGTCAATAGTGACCTGAAATTAACGTATCGCTTTAAATGAAATTGCCCAGTTTTAGAAAAAATGGAAAAAAGTACTTTTTATTAACTTTTTGTAAATCAAAGATAAAAATTTCTTAAAGAATGTTCAGGGAACAAAAAAATATTACTTTCATCATTCCGTGTGTCAGAACTCCATAAAGGTTTGAGCGATTAACAGGGAATAATTATTTAAACGAAAAAAAATTGTTGAAACTATCATTAAATATGTTTAATAAACAAAAATTACGTGAGCCGTCGTGGGACTCCCGGCAGAAGTGATAACTTCATATGATGTAAATTGAAGTGGTTTTTCTTTGACTCTTTCAAACTAAAAAATAGTTGAAATACACTTACTAATTACGTAACAGTTCAAAAAAGAGAGCGAGAAAGAGGGAGAGAAATGGAAGAAGCGAAGGATAGATAGAGATGGAGAGGAATTGAAAGATTCACTCATGGGCAGAAGCGAAGGAGAGGTAGAGTAGGGCAAGCGTTACCCTGGAAGCGTCCCATCGAAGCGTCACCCAGTTTTTCGAGTTCACGCCATGCCATAAGAGATTATGACTTCAATATTATTCTCGAAATTCATTAACTGTACCATTTATCCCGAAGAATCTCGGTAGCTCAGGTTCCGTTTAGTTCTTCCAGGACTTTGGTGGTTCAGAACCCACCTTAAACTATAGGTTCCCTTTAGAAAAGGCTGGTTAAATACCAAGGTAGAGGCCCCGTGTTGACAGAATTAGTGCTTGGGAGTCGAAATCGATTGTGAGAAGAGTCGAAAATGAGTCAGCGATCTTGCGTTTGAGGCCTCTACGGGGGCGAGTCCTTCGAATCTGTGTATCGAACTGATGGCCTCAGAAGGATAGGTCCGTCATTCCCAGCCTGGCCTTATTCTCCTCCTGCAGCAGAATGGCAGGTTGGGTGAGGATCACTTTGCATGTAACGAAGAAGAGCATCGTTTACTGTGTGATTGCTCCGTCTGGCACCTGAGAGATATATTTTCAGAACGTCGGCAACAACGAAATGAACCGATATCTAAAAATACTCGGTGAAGATGGCAGGAATCGAAGTACTGCCCTAAAAATAAACACGTTTGTGGCACTAGTAATGATTAAAGAGTAATGAGTAATCTTTAACAGTAATCCGAAAAAATCAGAAAAACTAGATGTAATCCCTAGGAACTATATATAATATATAAAAAACATTAGAATTTAAATAATTAATTACCCTGGTCGACAAAATGACATTATTACTTTAAAGAGGACCTATAACTTAAGTGCCAGGCGGAAACCTCATGCCTCCCTGCCCACATTAAAACAAACAAAAAAATCATTTATCCCGAAAAATAATAACTTTTTTTACTCGAGTTTCCTCGCGCGGTCAGAATAGTCATAGATTGCCCCTCCGTTCCTTCTCTGCTCTTCTCCACAATCTTGAGATATCTTTAGGGCTAATATAGTTGCGTTCTGCAGGCACATAAAACTACTCTATGTCCTCCTAGTCTTTTACAATACCGACAGGAACATGTGCAGTACACAATTATTTTATGTAAAAATTGTATCAAACATAGCGTTTAATTTGGAAAAATTAATCGAATGCATTTTACGTTTTAGGATTAGATTTTTATTTTCGTCCCTGTACTATTTCCGTGTTGAAATTCAAACTTATATAATTATAAATAATTATAAGTGCAAATTTTTTACTTTGGATCATATAGAGTTGCAAAACATTACATTTAAAACCAAAATTAGAATAGTTAATTTGTCAGTTAAAAAAATAAGTTTATTATAAAGAAACTAATTTTTAAAGTAATAGCTATATGTTTAATCAATGAAATCAATGGTATTTAAACGAATTTGTAACAATCTGAAGCCAGTACAATAAATTTTTAAAAATTAGTTTGACTTTTAAACCATTATTTTGATACGACCCATAGAAGGGAGGAATGGGTGATCAGAGGGTGTTTTATGAGGGAAGGAAAAGGAAGAGTAAAAAAGGGAAAGAATAATGGGAAAGGGATGTGGCGAGAAGAGGGGGAGGGGAAAAGGAAAAACTAGGTTGTGCGGATTTCCCTCTGTCTGGGATTCAAGCTGCCTATCCAAAAGATCGCCTTCAGACTCCTCGAGCGCCGTTGGTGTCACTAATGGAAGGGTAGTGAATTGCCAGACTTCCCCTTTCACCTAAGATAAGGCCCCCGGCCGATAACTTTCGAACTACCGGAGTGCAGTTCTTTCAAGTTGCCCTAAAAAGGGCAAGTTTTATGTTTGGGACAAAAGAAATACACCCCATTTTCGCTCGCGTTGTCGTCACTGTCGCCTGCCGAGTCTGATCTCTACTCTCTCCCGTTTCATTACAGCGTTTCCTTATAGTTTACCTAACGTATAATGTACATGCAGTTGTGTGAACGTAATAATACCGCCTATGTATTTCGACTATTTAAAATAATATTAATGTGAAATTTTAATTATAATTTATATAAAAATAAAATATAACTAATTTTATTGTTATCATACTATTTTCGTGATTATGATTTTAGCCGTTACTGAATGCAAAAAAATCAAAATTTAATATAATACGTAAAAATTAATTAATTATTGACGAATTAATTAATCATAAAAATAAAAATTAATACCGTCTAACTAAAGCTATGCGTGGAGACAAAAAAGAAACGAAGGTCGTCGTAACGGTAGAGGAAAGGAAACCCGACAAAACTTGCAATTAAAACTTCACGAGCGGAGCATAAGGGGTTCATTTCGTCTGCCGTCCGTTACTGCCAATGGCATACATCAATTTTTTAACGAAACAATATGATTTTAAAATGAAAAACTTAAAAATTAATTTTTTCACAAGAAGCGATTAGTTTTAAGCCAAGAAAATTTCTTCTAAAAAAATGACAATTTAAAAAAAAAGTTGAATCTTTAACTAAATAGTCGAGTTTTTGACCAAAAAGATCAAATATGAAATAATTATCAATGAAGTCTCAAACAAATATTTTCACAATACTAACATCCAAAATCGCGGCTTTTGTGAAAAATTTATTATGTGAAATAGTTTTTGTGAAAATTAGTACAAGTATACGCGGCACGGGGCTAAAAATTTGGGGAACAAAAACTCGCATGTTGTCTGTACTCGGCGGCTATGCGCCCTCGTGCAGTCAAGTTCGTGCTTGTTTGCATTCGCTCGGTTTCGCCCCTTGTCACGTAATGTACTATTGTGTTAAGCTCAGCGAATTTCGGCGAAACTAGCCGCCGTTTTCTAGGTCCCCATGCCTGAGCGAAAATATTCGTTCTAACGCTCACGGAATTTCGGTGGGAAACGTACCCTGGGAATTTATATATATTTTAAAAAAAATGACATTTCGCCACAATGAGCAAGTGCATGGACATAGTAGTTGCTTAAATTCATGATCAACCTCTTGCCATCCTGACCCCTTTCCTTCACATCAACCAAGATCTAGCTAAAAAGAAAGGATAGAACGCCACTGTCCTTCCGCCCGCATCCGAGTACAGAACAATTTTAGGACCCTCCTAGTGCAAAAACTGTCTGAAAATAATTTCTAGTGGGTGAGAAAAAACAACTTAGGTATTTTGGTGTAAGATCGCATCGAGTGCAGAGCTTTAAGGACTATAAATTTTGTCAAATGGTTCGAGTAAACTAGAATTTGTGTGTTTCTTCTGACAAGGGAGACACACACTAATAACAATTTTCACATCCTGACGAGTAATGTTTATGCATCATGTACACAATTCTTTTAGTATTCGGTCACGTCCTCCACATCGGACTTATCGGTCTCTCTTCCACTGAGTATTTGACACTACCCATTTGCTTCGCTAAATTTGGTAACATTCATCCGTCAAAATAACACATTCCCCGGCAAATGCTTAGTTTCACTGAGTATTGTATAACCTCGCTGTTTTGCAACCTCTTTGCGATATTCATATGAAGCCACAGTGAACCTGCTTGATTATGAACATAGGTCAACAGTGCAGAAAACTGTGCTCCTTGAGTTTGCTTCATTGGAGGTGTCTTATTGTCTAATTGTCCTGAAATTGACGCAGATAAGTGTGTTTTTATAGCTTGACCAGACTGTAACTTTATTAATAATTAATTTTAGCCGGTGTTATGAATATACGATTTGTTCGCAATAAAATTATCTTTGCAATGCAGTTTGTTATGTTCTTAAGCGATTTTTTTCACTGACTTATTCAAACTTTTATAGAAGTCAACATTTTTGAAACTTATAGTAGGGTATCCAGGTCTTTGATTGACCTGGGCACCTCTGAAAGCGCATTTCTTACTTCCGTGGAAAACTAATCCCAGTCTTCGATTTGTAGACCATTTAAGGCGCACGGATACAATGGATTCAAACTCGAACTTTATATGTGAGTGATCTAAGAGAGTGGGTTCATCTAAGACTCTCCACTTCTTGATGTTATCTCTAAAACTATCGGTACAGAGAGCGTTGTCATTGACTTCCTCCCTGAACGAGTTATGAAACGTCGAGGTGTTCTCCGTATTGAGAATTTTAAAATCAGTGGTGATCAGGTATTTCAGTAGATCATTGCCTCTTGAGTTGATATCCGTGCTGCCCCACAAAGTATGGTGTGAGTTAGCATCGCACCCCAGCATCCCTTTAATCCTTTTACCCAGCTTTACCTTGCAATATTACACCAGTGTACGTACCACTCGTGGGTTGGTATCGCTATCATATGGAAAGTATGCCGATCCCATGACTAATCTTCCTATTCCTTTAAAATCCTTAACTATCACCATCCGGACTACCGAACACAGCTCAAGCAGCAGGGCAACGTTGACTCCCTTCGCCAGTATGCAAGCCCTTGGATTGGCCCACTTGGGGTCCTTGTAACAAAAACCAGCCCCTCTAAACCCCTAATAGTATCTCGAACTAACTGAGGTTCCTGTATTAGCGAGATACCGCTAACGGTAACCCTAAATATGACCTGCCCAAGGTTTTAGAAGGGTCTCTTATTGAGGACCGCAAGAGCCCTCGTCTCAGACTCAAGAATTTCCACAACTTTATAGGGGTTCTTTCATCCATAGTCATACGCATGCAGGCCGAAGTCCGTTTGACCCCATTTCCCACACATTTAAGCCTCCCTACAAATTACAGCCCTTAGGGAAGAAATTTAACAGTAAAAAAGAGTCAAATTTTGGCTTACGCTTTTCTTTTATTCCATTTTTTGTACTCGGTTCTTCTTACTTTAACACTTTTAAAAGATATTTTAAACATCCCTGCGATTACATTTAAATATTATTTTATAAATATGTTAGAACAAAATCAGAGAAAATAATAATCCTGATTCTTTCACCACTGAATATACCTTTATTTAATTTTCACAACAATCAGGTGTTCTTTTCTCACTGAAAGGAATAATTTGTGAGATGCAAAATTATTGAAAAATAAAATAAACTTAAAATAAGCATATTTTTAAAGAGTCTATAAAACTTAACATTGGTTGAATTATTTCTAGCACTCCTAATTTTTAATAGCCTCACTTTAAAATCAGTTTAAATTATCAAACCCTTCAAATTCAACCTTAACAATTTAGATTTTTAATATTTTTACATTCTCATTGGAGAAGGTATTAAATGTGTGAAAAATCGGACTCTCCCGGTTTTTGCGAAATTTACACGTTTTGAGACCCTCTAAACCCGAGAAACAGGTTTTTGCGAATATGTATATCTTTATATGTCTGTCTTTAACTAAAGGCCATTTTCGTTAGCCAGCCAGTTTTTATATAAAATAATAATTAATAATAAAATTAATAATTTTCTGACCAAGGGTTTTCCTTTCAACCACAAAAATAATAATGAAAAATAAAAAATTCCATTTTTAGTTCAAACTATGCAGGACATGAACAAATATGAAAAAAATGGTGCACCTATTTATCACTTTTTGATAGGACGGGTAGTTTTTGCTTTGTTTGTACAAAACAATATTAAAAATAAAAGTATGTATGTATTTATTCTATTCCTTTGACGAGTTTGGGGGCTTCGCTTCCTTTGCTGTACTTTACAAAACCACTTCTACTACCTTAATAATACTTACTACCAAAATAATAACATTCTACTTATATTAGATTATATGCTATCGCTTGGTCTTCACACAATTATTCTCGAGATTTGCTGACTATGGAGTTTCCTGGGCTTCCGTTTCCTCTTACCATTTCCGTTAACATGAATTCTTGTTTTCTTTGCTCTACTGTCATTGTATAGGAGTGCGTGTTTGGACTTTCCCTACTACAAGCCCCTTACTTTCTCTCATTTCCTCCAGTCTCATCATCCAGCTTGCCCCTTGCCCACTTCCATCCAAAATCCAGCTTATCCTGTCATCCACACTCTCATTACCCGTTTCCTTCCCCGCGCATCTCCCTAAAACATGCCCCTATGATTCTATCTCGTGATAACAGACTCTACATCTTCTTTCCTCTTCATCTATCCAGTACCTGCACTCTCTCATTCCGTCTCCTATCCTAAATGGTATAAAGTGGTTCCATTTACTCTTCATTTTTACCTTTCTTAAATATTTTGGCTCTCCTTTATCCTTTACTACCTTATACCGCCTATTATACTTAGATTCCACAATTTTTTCATCTTCGGCCCCCCTCTTTAGCTACCAGTTCATTCTCTAACTCTTGCCATACTTTGCATACTTTGCCATACTTTTGCAATATGCAAAATATGTCTCTCTTCCTTTCATCTTGATCCTTCTGTGTTACCCCTATTCTTCTTATTTACTACTTCCCGTAGACAAGCTTGTCCTATCCTGCTTCCCTTCCCCCTTTTTAGCTTGTCTGGAAAGCTCCATGCTCTCTTCATTTGTTTAATAACCATTTTACCTCTACCAAATTCCTCCCTCAATATATTCAGGGCCGATACAACTCACTACCATTAACCATCTTAAGAATCTTACCTGCATTGTTGCCACCCTCTTGTGCTCCTTCCATCCCCAGATCTCCACATAATCTTTGTCTTATTTACATTTACCGTTAAGTCTTTAATTCTCACATACTCCTCAAACACTCTCATTATGAGATTCATTCCTCTCTCCTCATTCGCTAGTAAGACTACATCGGCTGCATACGCTAAAGAATATACCTTGCTATTTCCCAGAACCGTTCCCCCTTTTTCTTCCTTCTCCAGTTTCTCCTCTAGATATGCCAACAAAAGACTAAATAGTAGCGGACTTAGTGGACACCCTTGCTTGAGCCCCCCTCCACTCCAAAAAACCTCTTTTTTTGTTTCCTAACCCTAACCCTTATCTTAGTCTCTTCGAATATCACCTTTATCATCTCGACCAACCCTTCAGCCACTTCCCTCTCTTTCATAACCTAACATAACACCTTTATCTTTACCGAGTCAAACGCCGCTTTAAAATCTACAAATGAGACAACTAGTTTTCCTTTTTTAAATTTTCCTGCTTCCTCTCTAAACCTTAAAGCCTCGTTCTGAATATTGTCTTCTCCTGTTGCCTTGTTTCTTTTAAGTGTCGCTATTGCTCTATTCACTTCCTTCCTACTTATTCCGTTATCACTATCATCTTCCCCTTCTATTACCTTCCTCTTATCACATAATACCTTATTTTCCACTCCTCCCAACAGTAGCTTAATGTACAGGGTCCACTCATCCATCTCGATTTCCTCATTGATGCCCTTCCTTCCCTGATCGCCTTTCCCACCTCTTCCATATACCTACTTTTCTTTAACTGCTTTTTATCACTTAACAGTCTTTCATGATCTCTCTTTCTTCTATTATACTCCTGTTTCCAATCTCCCCATTTCTCCACTTTTTTTACATTTTCTTTTCTTCTATAAAAAACATAAGTAAGTTTTTTGACCAATGATACAAGTTACGAAATAATGAATTAATAGATAAAAGTTTTTCGTCTAAAAAAGAGTTACACATTTTTATTAATCTTTTTTGATGGGATGCGTAGTTTTTGTTTTAATTGTAAAAAATACCATTAGAAATAACAAATAAATTTTTTTGAAAAAGGACAAATGCTTTGTACGTAAAAAGACACCATTAAAGATAAAAGTAAATTTTTTGATCAATGACACAAACTACGAAAAAAGAAATTAATATATGAAAGTTGTCCATCCACAACAGAGCTGCACCTTTGTATTTATCCTTATTAATGGAACACTTAGTATTTATTTTAATCGTAAAAAATAACATTAAAAATAAAAAAGAATTTTTTTTTAAAACGACGCAAAGTTAAAAAAAAAAGTTAATAGATAATTATTTGTTAATTTTAAAAACGAGATAATGAAAATACGTAGATTTCAATATGCTTGCATATTATGAATTGTAATAATGTAAAATATATTTAAATAATATATTTTTCAGGTTGACAAAGAATAGAAAATAGTGAAAAATAAGGAACAAATATTAAAGTAGTTATGGAAAATAAAATTTCTACATTATTTCTTAATATCAAGATAAGCAGTCCCGAACCGAGGTACAGACTTAAATATAAGATATATCTCATATAATAGAGTTGTACTTAATATAAAAAAGTTCGCACCTTCGGAATAAATCCAGTGCGAAGCACGAGATACGTAATGAGAATGTGTTCGTTAAAGACGAAGTACAAAGATTGTGCGCGCAGTGTCATGTAAATACATTATCGACGGTTATTGCAGTGTATAGATTTTTTAAATTGCGATTAGACCTTTGAAGAACATCGTAACATAAAAAACTCCTTACTATTTGCAATTTTTTGGTGTGTAAATTTGTTATCTTTTGACTGAAGGTATGAAGTATAACCAAAGCTCGAAATTTATTATTGACTAAAAATGAAATTTTTGAAACCTAATTGATTATAATTAAAGAGAATTTAACAAACCAATATAATATTACAAAGAAGATTTTTCCAATGTTAACTCTGAAATAAATTGTTAAGTTTTCCTAATTTTAAATATTAAATAATATATTTGACAAATTTTAAAACTTAAATAACTTTTTCATCTGGAAACTTCTAATAAATGCAGTTCGACGTTTCACGAAATTCAAACCTTTTCTCTCGGGGGTTTTCAGACCTATCAAAAATCACGACGCGTCGTCTCGAGATCGCCCGATATTTTAGTTAAGTGCGTAACATATCCCTTACGGCTTTTTTCCGATTTTTTTCCTGTCGTTCAATTATTTGAATATTCATGTGGTCCTTTTTACGATCGCAACAATCTAAAAAAATTATTTTTCGATATTTTGCAGTTAAAGGTGTTCTCTAAATATCAGCAAAGTACTTTCTAGAACTTGTAAGAATTTCTGAACATTGATGAAATTTATGAAAATTTATGAAGTTGGTGGAAATTCGTGAACATTTGGCAACTTGCTGAACATATATAAAATTTATAGGAAGTTTTTTAATTTGAGATTTTTATCGCAATTCTTCTGTGGATTTTATAACTTCGATAACCGTTCTTCTGGGCGTATGAATTGTGCTCGAATATTTTTTTCATACCCTTTTATGACTTCTTCAAGATTGTTGGCCTTTCAGCTATTCAACTTTCAGCAGGGCTGTTGTGATAAATACAGCGTATATCCAAAATTCCCCGCAGGTGTTTTTTCCGTGTAGATTTAAAAGCCACCTAAAAATCGTTTTTATGATAACACTGCATCCATTGAGACGTAGCGTGGTAAAGCGAGTTCACCCAACTGGAGGACTTCTGGCGATCACACGGTATCTCAAAATCAAATAAAAGCGACTAAAATTCTATTTTTCGTCGCATCTGCATAAAACTTGGTACACAGGGGGATGGGCGTTTGGAGTAGCTGATTTCGAATTGATGTCAAAAGTTACAATTTAAAATGGCGGTTCTAATATAACGACTAAATTGGTTTAATTTACACATGTTAGTCTGAAACTTGCATAAAAAAAAGATCTGTATTATTTGCAACACGATCAGTACAAATTCAGGCATCGCCATTGAAAATTGTTAAGATGTCAACTATATTGAATCTACTCTTTTTGTGGATGCGAAAAAGTTCAACTTTATCTACTTGAAAATGATCCGCGACAAAAATTCACTTCTGTTTTTTTTGTGATGAATTTTTAGTAGATTTTACAAGAACTTCAATCACATCTACTGATTTTCTGTGCATTTTACCTAGCATCCAGTAAAATATACTGAACTCGACTTTTTTCCATAAACTTGTACATTTTACTCGAACTTAGGTAAAATCTACAGAAAATCAAAACATTTATCTGAAGTTATTTTTAAATTTCCTAAAATGCCATATTTTCCATATTTGTACGGATCATTTTTTAAATATTACTAATCCTTATTCTGCGTGTCTTATGGGGAGATTTTTGGGATCGCTGATTTCAAATTTTTTTGGTTCGTTGAAAAAATTCTTTAATAAAAATCCCTGTATGATGTCTTACAGATGATATTCCAAAAGACATGTCCAATATGGCAGTAAATGTTGTTAGACTTTTACATATTTGTCTGAAATTTGATATAAGGGCGGTTTTAATGTCTCTGATTTCGAAATTGACGTCAAAAGTTACAATATTTGTTTTAAAAAATGCTAAAATTGAGTATTACAAAGATAATAGATTAAATTACAAAAATCTTAAAAATGTAGGGTAGAGTGGGGCGAGATGAGCATAGTTATCTTTTTAATGACAGTATTTTAAAATCTGCAATTTATTGCTTGAAAGTAAGTTGCTATATGTATTCTATAAACATTTTTAATCATAATTTTACCAAGATTAAGATTAATAAAATCTAACTTGCCATGCACTGGGGCAAGATGAGCCACTTAATTTAAAGACTTATTATAGATTATTTTTTAGGAATAGATATTGCATATAAGCATATTAAATAATAGAAATACATCTTTCATATATTTTGAAAAATAAGTAATTTTTTGAAGTTTGACCTTAAAAATATGAAGAAATCCATTCAAGACATATATGGGGAATTGAAATTTGAATAATCATTAGAAAAATAATCAAATTTATTGAAATTTTTACATTATCTTCGTAAAACTTAACATGTAGGTACTTTATACGTATAATAATATTCACGAACTTAAAATTCTATAATTTAACTGATCACAGAGTATCTTTTTAAGATGAACTTAATGTAATAT
>JAAAKG020142303.1:0-11642 GCA_010014905.2 Druon quercuslanigerum
GTTACGTTTCTAGCTATACGATTTAGCTGTCCTACGGAAACATTTCCCTGCCACAGCCACATTTTTTTTCCGTGCGTCAACTCACAATACACAATGCACAATTTTATATCACATAGATACACACATTATCATTGTCATTATTCGTATTTGTATACATAATATTTTAGAACACACATTCGCTGAGGTAACTGCTAACTTATCCTATACCTAAATACACAGTACGCATACATATACATATAACACGATTCGTACGCAAATCACGCTGAGAGCAGATGCTTAAAGATTTCTTATACACTAAGTAGTGAAAGTATTGGAATTGTGAGAAACAGCATGGTGCTTAATAACTCGATTCCGAAACACTAAAAAATAAAAGTAAAAATAGAAAAATATTCTGCTTTAATAAGGTCAAAATTGAGATTGAATTAAATTCAAAAATATCTATAGGTTTTTCGTTTTTTTCAATCACACTGGAAAACATGCAATCCTTTGTGTTCTTAGCGTTGAAGCAGTTGCTCGCTTGGTTTCAGCACAGGTCACGTGATAAAACCAGGTTCTTCTATCTGGTAAATTTTGCCATTTCTAAATGGTACGCTTGAATATTTGGAAATCATACGCGACAGTACATAAATCCACCTTTCAGTTATTGTCACGCAAAATAGTAAACAATATGATTTATCGAATTTTTCTAATTTTTACTATGTTTACGTAGTATTTTGTAGATATTAAATTGTCTTCCTTGTCATGTCATGAAGGTAAAAATGTATATGAAAATTGTAATTCCCGATAGTAAACTGTTGCACTAGTTACAATGTTTTTTAATGGCAACTTCTGCTATTATAATATAATGTATGTTACTTAACACACTATATCCTTTCATGAAAATAGTATTTCCAGCTATTTTATTGGTCGAAAGTTATGATTTAAATAGTCATTTTATGAAATAGCAAACATTCAAAAGGTAAATAGTTTTTTCTGTTTTTTTTTTTTTGTTTGAACTTAATTATTTTCATATAAATATCAAGAGAGTGTCAAGAATTCAAAATAAAAAGAGCAATTTTTATGATTTCAGTCCATTTTTTCTTAAAAATGGTCATTTGTGCTAATTGCTCAAAACCTCTTTTTCCGTCTATACCTGCAACAAAAACTAGACTTGGTAGTGTGAATCGTACCATTCACAAGGTATCGTTTCCCTCGGACTTGGGATATGAAACCTCATCTACTGTCAATTATTTTTACAGTTTTGCGGCAAAAACAATCGACGAGTTTCGTAACACTTCTGATGGGGGTACGGCTTCCATAGTTCACTATTTTGGAATTGGCACGTTTTTATTATTTGTAAAGATAGCTAAGGTTTTTCATTTTATGAAATTTTTATTGTTTATTTACTGAAATAAACTATATGTGATTTTTAAGAATATACCATCTGTTTTGGCGATATGTCACTCTTCTAATGGAAATGGAAATTTTTCCCAGCATGGATTCAATAGGATTTTTTTTACGCGCTTTCATTCATCATAAAAATTTCTTAACAAAATAAATACTAGACCTTGCGAAAAAGAGAAAAAATATAAATTGGGCTTTTTCTATAGAAGAAGGCTTAAAAAAAATGTTGGGCAACAAAGGAGTCTTGGGATTCTTCCTTCAAGAACCTTGAGATTAAAAAGTGAAATTAAATGCTGTATTGGCGAAGAGAACTAATTGGAACATCGTTGCGTGTGCGCAAGTGCCATTCTGTATACCGTAGCAAAACAAAAAATTTTTTCTAGCCGCAACATTTTTTCAAAAGTATCCTTCTGTGAAACAAGTTAAATTTATTTTGTCCTTCATTTTTTAAGGTTTAAGAATGTTTGCGACTAGTGAAAAGGGCGTGAAAAAATCAATCGAAATTGTAGCAGTCAATGTTTTTTTTTGCTATTAAAAGAAATAAATATCGCCAAAACACATGCTATATTCTCAAAAACCACGTATCGATTATTTTTATACATAAAAAATAAAGACTCCAGTTTTCAACCTCAGAGCTCCTAAAGGGAAAAACTAAAATGAAGAAGAAATGCCTTTCTAAAACAGGGACAAATTGGTGTTCGATTTTCATTTTTAAAAGTAGAATATTTGTTTTAAAAAAATTCATATATGATAAATAGAAATTATCACTCACTACCGCTCGGTAAACATTTATCTAAATGGAAATATTTGTCTACATAAATTACTATAAACTCATTAAAATATCAGTTCTTTTGTTTGGGAAATAAATTATGTTTAGTACTTTCCTTCACAGTAAAATCATCATCATAACCCATAAAATAATATAAATGAATTTATTTTAACTTAAATGATGTCCATGTTATGTCCGTACGTTTAGAGACTGACTTAAATCAAACCTAACCATAAAATACTACAAACTTTAAAATTAAAACGTATATAAACGTACGGACTGTCTGGACTTTTAGACTCGGCCTTAATTAAAACCAACCCGTAAAACTCTACAAAGTTGTAAATTTAATTTAGTGAATCTAAATATTACGAACTCATAAAAATTGGTAGCAGCGGTGAAATCGAGTTTCACCATTGATTGGTCTGTAGAGCTCCACTGTGTAGAGTTATTAAAGTATTTTTTTAATTATCTGATGAATTTTAAATATATTAATTATTAAATGATCTCGTGCAGAGTTACTTTTTGTTGATTTTTATTATGCAGTGTTTATTTAAATTCTCAACTAGGGTAAGTGAAAACATGAATTTTTCAAATTAACTTTGTTCTGAGTTTTTATAAACCGGAAAACGCATTTCAAAGTGTCACCAACGAAAACTCGCTTTGGCTTTTGCAAGTTTTTTTTAAAATCCCTGAATTTCGATGAATACCGAATGAATGCTGCCTTTTCCCTGATTTCCAGCTTTTCCCCGATTTGAGGGCACCATATACCGAAATTTCTGTATGAATAGCACGAATAGCATTGCAAAATTATATTTACTCTGAAATAATTTCTTTATGAGTAACTATAACATTGGCTGAACAAGGGTTATTTCGAGACAATGTTGTGACTTATCGAACCATCCTGGAGTAGAATGGTTCAGCAATGAACAATGTTTAATTTGCATGTGGTAATGCGAATGAAAATGGAATTCACTTGGGCCTTATCTGAAATGTAATTTGTAACTTGATCGACAGATAGATGCACTACTACATGTTGGTGCGTCAATTTATATACAATTCTACAATCCTTCTAGCCACGTTCCAGAACTGATACGGGTTCCTAAGCTTTATCGTACGGGTATATTTATCGACTCATTTTATTTATCTCGTACGACCATAGAATAAATTAAAGTCGATTTAATCTGTTAGTAGTGTCTGCCAATCCTAACTTTATTAAATCCAGAGTGACTGAAAGGTATTAAACTGTTCAACTCGTGACAAACAAAGTTCACTTTCAGCTTTACGATCATAATCAAACCAATGCTTTTCATTCATTTTACATGCAAATTTTATAGACAATAATAAGGTACTAAAATGCCTAAAAGGGTAGGAAAATAGAAAAGGTCATTAGTTATTATTTTTTATGACTGGTAGGAAAGACAATTCAATTTTTGAAGATAAATCTTTAAGGCTATAATTTTCATTTCTCTATTTTAGAACTTTAATATTGAAATTGCTCTCTGTTGAAATAAGTTTTTTAAAAGAGCCCACAGCAAATGTAATTTGAAACATGTAGATCGATAATTCAAAAGAACGTTATTCGAAAAATAGATAGATTTTTCTCAAAAAATTGCCAAGCTTTCAATGTAACTTGCGTTTTGATAAAAAAGTGAATGTATTATTGAAGTTTTGAGGTTGCTGAAACATCCTTAAAAGATTCAAACAAAGAAACCAACATTTCCAGATTTTCTATTATAGTATTGGAATGAAAAATGACTTACAAATAGGATCAGGGACTGTTCACTGTCATGGGCAATCATTAAAAATCGCTTAAGGATTATTTTAACATCCTCTGAATATTTAACAATTAAAATCGATATATCTTAATAAATAAAATTACAGGAGATTTTTTTATTCCACTAATGGGTTCAAAGCTCAATTAACAAAAAACATAAAAATATATTCTAGCAGGAAATGTCGTTAAATTTAATTGAAGGGTTATTTTAACATCCCTGAAACATTCAGGCAAGGAAATCGACATTAATTAAGAACGAAAATCACAGGAGATTTTTTTTATTCCACTATTGGGGATAAAAATTATTTCACAATAAACGCGGGAAATATATCCTAGTGGGGATAGTAGTTGGATTTAATTGAAGGGTTATTTTAACGTGCACTAAACATTAAAACAAGAAAGTCGACATTAAAAAAACGAAAACAAGGAAAGTTTTTTATTATACTATTGAGGTGAAAAAACAATTTACAATAAACTGAGTAACGTATCCGATGAAAAATGTAGTACGATTTATTTTGGATATTGTTGTTTTAAAAACCCTTGAATATTCATATAATAAATTCGATCTTTTCTAGAAAGGAAAATCAAGGGAAATAGTTTGATTATACGTCAGTTTTCTAATGAACCCCAAAGTGATTTTCTGTGTCTGTATGTGATCAGAAAATCTCCTAAGCTGTAGGCTGTTCAAATCTACGGTTTCAGTGTTTCATCTACTGAGAATTGAAAAAAAGCATCCTACAAAAATGCAAACGCATATTTCAAAAGGGCTGCATTAGCTATTTATAAACTCTTTTCGAAAATGTCCATTTCCTTGTATGAATGTTTATGGGATATTAAAACAAACGCTTAAAATAAATTAAAAGTCTTTCCCTGCAAAAATATTTTTTCTACACTTATTGTAAAGTGATTTCCGAGCACAAAAGTAAAATGAAAAAATCTTCCGTGATTTTACATTTTACGAAATGTCGAATTCTTTTTTGGGTCTTTCAGGGATGTTAAAACGACTCTTTAAAATAATCAAACATTTTTCAGTCATGAGATCGTCAAGCTATCAAGTTCATGGGTAGAAAACTTTTGTTTCAGTGGTTATAATCTACAAAATATGAGGCATTAGCCAAATCCAAAGACAACGTTTTTGAGAAAAATAATACTTCAATAATAGACGAATTTTTATGTTAAAATACATGTAAATATAGGAAGTTTGTTCATTGTTTAAGTAAAATTCGCCCCTTTTTCTGATAATTCTCTTTCGATTTATTGATTTGTTGGTTTGAAATTTAAAAAAAAAATTGTATAGTTAAATATTTTGACAACAAAATATTTTTTGTGAATTTTGGTGTCGAGTTCTTTCCAATATTAAGACGGTATTTTAAAGAATTTAAAATTAAAAAACAGATTAAAAGTGAAAGTGCAGTTAGATATGTAATGAGGGCTAATAACTCGACATTCTTTTCAGAACTCAGTGCATCGAGCGTCATAATTAATCGAATCGTTCCACTTTCTAACCTCGACGGTTTAACGAGTAACTAAGTGTACAGAGAAGTTGCAAAATCTTGTATGCACTCATACAAAGTCAGTATGATAATTCATAATTATAATACGGAATCCTGAACGCTGTGTTAGTATTAAGTTGCATAATTGTTGTTTAAGAAATATTATGCTTATGCGAAACATATGTGTAATAAACTTTAATAATTTAAAAGAAATTCCTTTCAAAATATAAAACGACAAAGAAATATATTATTGGTAAAGAATAGTAGATAAGAGAATACTTATTTATATTGAAATAGAAATATTTATTTGTATTCGTGAGTGTGCTGCACCTAAAATTTATTGACTTCATTAATTATATTAATGGGACAAGAAATTTAAGCAAAAATTCTTTGCTTAACTAAAACCTAAACAACAGAAATTACTTTTAATTAATTAATTTATCTTTATCACATGACAGTGCGAAAGTGAAATCTACAGTGAATCACTCAAGTTGTTAGAGAAATAAAGGCCTCACTTTCTAAGACTAAAGTGTTTCTCTGCAAAGTAGAATTGTTCTTTAAACATACATTAATAAGAAGAGGCTTTTATTATAATAATCGACAATGTAATTATGCTTTCACTACTTAAAAAATTAATCAGAAATTGTATAATTATTATAAGAATTAATTTGATAGTGTTTTATACTGAATATGTAGTTAAAAATGGGAAGCCGTTGAATAAGGTTGAATTTTCAATCAAGAAAGATAATGTTCGAAGAAAATGATTGAATAACTTCAACTAATAGCTGTTGCATTTTCAAGCAAAGAGTTGAATTTTCAAGACAAGAAGATGAGTTATTCAGAAGACAGTTTAATTATCAACCTGAAAAGTTTAATTTTCAACATATAGATCGTTTACAACCTAAAATTATAAATTTTTAATCAAATAGTTGAACTGTAAAAAAATGAATTTTCATTGAAACAGTGGCATTTGCAACAAAACAGTTGGAGTTTTAATCAAAAGAGATGAATTTTCAAAAAATAACTGAATTTTTAAATAACTAGTTGAATTTGCATAAAAAGTACACATTTTTTAGAATACAGTTAAATTTTCAACTGAAAAGGTAATTTTTAACCAAGAAAGAATAACTTTCAACCATAAAAGATTACTTTTCTACCATAAAGGAGGATTTTTCAAATACCTATTCAACCAGTGACAATACCATTAGTTCAGTTTAAAATATCATTATGGTTTATTTAACAAAAAATTTTTGTTGGTTCACTAAATATTTTATTCCATCAACCGAAATTTGTTTGATTCAGCCACATTTTTATGTATATCCAAGAAAACAGTTTTTTTGTTCCGAAATTATTATTTTCTGTGTACATGAATTTTGTTTGGTTAATAATGATTGATATTTCATTCGCGGTGCAAAGCTAATCTTGGCCTTAGAATTGAATTAAATTCATCAGAGATAATGGACTAAAATAGACTGTGTAACTTATAGGAGAAATAAATTTGCAGGCACATGATTCAAATTCGATTTCAGAAAAGGGATCTAACCTTTTCGGCAGGGAACTCGATCATTCTAATTTGGTTATAACCCAGTGCAAAGAGGAAATCCAGCCGCAGCTCCAACGGAATTTCTCATCCGGCAGTAACATTGACGGATGCTACCATAAATAACGGGAGCGCGGAAACTAATTGGAGTTTCTTGTTAAACAGTTGCTCCATGCTGACTTCGTGAATTCTCGCTAATATGGGTTAACATTACATAAGAGACGATAAGTTCTTACGATATTAACTTTCGTTACTTGGCGATGATCTATCAAAGAAAAATATTACTTTTTTAATCCAAACTCGTTACCTCGCTTGTTATTATTATTACTATTACACCATTAAGCCCTTTCCCTTTAGGGGTAGGCGAGGAAGGGGTTATAAAATTTTTCGATTGATCTGGAATTCTCGTGTTATTTATTTTAATAACACATTCATTCCGCAACACTGCTCCGACCGAGGCTGCTGACCAATCTCTCTAGCAATCACCCCAAGTGAAGATCCTCACAAAGTCGTCATGTGAGGTTCCCCACTTGGGTCCATTAGTATCCAAGGTCTTTTGTTTCAGCCGTCATTCACTCTACTGACGCTCTTCTTAATAACTATTTTCCGCCATACTTTTCTGTCCTGGCATACTTCTCTGGCTTCTTTCACGTCCATGCACTTTTTCATGCAGGCTCTCGTGCTTCTGTGGCTTCTAACTAGGGTCTCATTCACACATTCTAACCATTCTTTCCGCGGTTTGCCTTTGGGCACGCTGCGATTTACTTTACCTTGATATACTTGTTTCGTTAGTCGTCCATCCTTCATTCTTTCAACATGCCCGAACCATCTTAACCGATTTCTTTCCCATGTGTCAACTAGCGTTTCATCCGCACCACATTCCTGTGATTCAATTAAATCTTCTATCGACCTCATTATCGACACAAACTCAAGCAGGATGGCCACAAACTTCATTTTGGAAATTCCCCGACTTTTTCTTGAACATGATTATTCACACACCAAACGTTGAATCTTGTAACATATTTAACGCAGAATCTTTTATAAACAGAATAAAACTGATTTAAATTAGGATTTAAAAAAATGTAATTTCTCACATAAATTTCAACCAAAAAAGAAAAATTCTCAACCCAAAAGAACGAATTTTCAACTAAGCAGTTGCATTTTCACCCAAATAATTGGATTTTTATAAGAAAGTTGCATTTTTAACAGAACACTGACATTTTATACTTGAAAAAAGTAATTCTTAACCAAATAGTTAAAGTTTGCAACAAAAAAGATTAAACTTTAAGTCAAAACAATTAAATTTTCAACAAAATTGTTGAATTTTTAACAATACAGTCCAATTTTCAACCTGCAACTATGAATTCTCAGACAAGATGACGGAATTTCAACCAAGAAGATTAATTTTCTTTCAAAAAAGATGAATTTTCAACTAAAATAGATCAATTGTTGTTCTTCTGAAATTATTTCAGAGATGCTTCATGATTATTTTGAGGCCAAAAAATAAAAAATCGTTGGAGGTAATGTAGAATAAACTTGATTCAACATTTTTATTTTCAGCTTAATATTGATATTTTCGTGAAAATAACTAAAAAACGGAGCCTTAATAGTTGAAGCTCTGCAGTTTGAGATCGAAAAAAGTATCCCAATAATAAACATCTTTGGAAATCCGGGATCCCTTAAAATTTTGTAAAAGTGTGAAAAATTGCAGTCTTGACCAGTTTTTTAAATACTTCTGCACTTTAGAGCTTACGATTTTGTTAGACATTTATTGATATGCAATAAATTACGTGCAAAACTAAAAAATTAATAATTATTTATATCATATAGTTTAGAAGATACAGTGATCTGAATTTATATTTTTCTAAACACTTTGTAAAAAAAAGTTTAATTTTAGTTTTTGTTTAATAGTATATTTCCTGAGCAATGTAGGTAAAAATTCTCATATTATTAGTTAAAGCAGTCCTACTTAAAGGAAGAAAAAAGTAAAATATTATATCTCATAGGTCCTTTTTTTTAATAAAGCTGAATTTAACTACAATGTCTTAAAACTAGACAATAAGTTTATGTTGACAGAAAATAAGAACTTCTTTCAAAACGGAACTTTTTTTCCTGTGTAACTATCTACAAAACAAAAATGTTTCCACTTTTTTACCAAAATGAATTAAGAATTTTATTTGTCAACTAACAACCAAGAAGAAAACAAGCAGTCGAACCAGCAAGTACTTCATGTTTAGAAAATATTCAATTACAAAGCTTTAAGAATGAATAATTCAATTCCAACCTGTAAACTTGAAAAACATGTCAAATTTACAAAATGAGATTTTAAATAAATAGTCCTTTTTTCATATATGTAAGAGGAAACGTGTTCAGTAAAATAGAAAAGACATTTTAATCTTTCAGATGGATTTCTGTGCAATTAGAATCTGAAAAAAATTTTATTTCCCAAATATATTATTTAGTCTGCAATAGGTACTATTTACGTGATAATGCCCTTTCACTTACGGTGTTAATCATCGATTTCAACGCCGTAAGCTGCCTTTCTCAAACGGCGTCAAGTTGAAAGAAGGAGATAAATATTGCACATTCAATGATTATATGAAGTGATTTGAAAAGTAATTGTAAAATTTTACATATAAGATTTAATTAACATTGAATTTCAAGCTGTGATTACAATTTCAAGTTTTATTTGTAAGTAAACTGTGTTTCTTTGTATTTTCAAAACATACACAATCTTTTATTATCTAGATTAGATTGTATCAGGAAATCTTCTTTTTTATTTCTTGAAAGGATCCACTTTTAAATTTTCTTTTTCGCAATTAAAAACTTTAATGACTTAAAGGGGGAATTTTTTAAGTATCAAATGTGGATGTTTCAATGGAACATCGTTAAGATGTGTCAGGATCTTGTCTTTAAAAAAATCTAAGAAAATTATGCAAGCTACTGTCTCTACTAATTAATGCTGAAACAAAAACTAGAATTTCCTTATGCCTTTGATAATGTCTCGTTTTCCCTTTCATGTGTAAAAAATTCTTCGTAGAGTCTTTAACATTGATTTATTTTTAAATGATTAAAATGACAGCAAATACTTTTTATTTAATTAGTGGAAGTAGTTGCGTTACATATGTTTTTTTAGAGAAAATAAGACGAAATGTATTTTTCTGACTTCCTAAAAAAGTTTCGGCGAAGTGAATAGTATCTGAAGTTTGAACACTATTTAAAAAAACGCTCATTCTTTCCTAAAAACTACATTACTTTTGATTTAATTGAAAGCCGATTTATTTGAAAATATAAAGAAACTATTTACAAACCAACTCTACCTTTTTATTTGTTGCCACTTGTTTATTGAATATGAACTTTTGAAAGGAAGACATCTTATGCATTTTATGCGGGCCAAACTATTTTCGTGTCCCAATCATTTTTTTGATTAAAAGATTGAACGTACTCATTTTTCTTAAAAGCAACGACAGAATCGAAAAAGTGCTACAAAAAGTTTCCTTATTTAAAATCTCTACAAAAATACCTCTAACTTTTTTATGGAACCTTGAATTTTCACACAAAAAAATCAGTCTGCATAGAAATTGAAGAAAAAAAATCACTTTGATCGAAAACAGGAAAAAAGCATATTATCAAATTTCCTCTAAAAACAAAACTGGTGGTGCATTAAAATAATTTAAAAGAATATTGAAGGAATACTATCATAAATAATCTGAAAATTTGCATACTACTTAATAATTCGTCAATGCGTTTTTAAATTAAATAGAGAAAAAACTCGGCTGCTAAAATGTATAAGAGATATAGACTATTTTATATTTTGTGAAAAAAATTTGCTGTATAATTATGCCAAGATAAATAATTCTGTTATCATTATTCTGATCAGACCAGGTCAATTCCTGTTCTTCTCCTTTCTAAGTATTACTTTTCTAAAAGTAGAAATCGTAATTCGATCTTCGTTACACAATAAGTCAAGATGAGTTCGTTGATGCCTATCAGTAGAATAAATCGATCGTCTGAGACTAAAAGCTGACAGACAGATCGAAGTATTTGTTGAACACATACTTGCAAGTACAATGCGTGACGCAGATCACACAAACAAGGGCATTGAGTGAGGCTGGAAGAACGAATACTGGAATTTATTACCCCGTTCGTTGTCTTTATCCGTCGGTGCTGATTTATGTGTTTCGTTTGTGACGATCGAAAGAAGACAGGATGGGAGAAATCGAATGCTATAAAGAAGTGGAGGACCGGTAAGCATGTCGGCGAAAATTGTCGTCATTCTCTTTCCGTTTTATCTCCTCGTCCTCATGCTTACAAGAAAAACCAAGGCCAATCCGCATGTCATTTACTCCGCGTTAAACAAAGTAACATTTAAATTATAAAACAGCCAAGAATAACCAACCATTCCAAAAAATCATTAGATTAAACATCAAGTACCTTAACTAATTGATTTATACTGTCATTCACTTCAAGTTTAGCAAAAAAATATTCTAACTGTGAAAATACCAACCACAACTAAAGATTTCAAAACATCATGGAATGAAACATTAAGTACCTTTTTATTTTGAAAATTTGTTTATATTGGCATTCGGGTCATAAGGATATTTGCAATTAAAAGTCGTGCATTATATATATATATAAGTTAAAACAACGATGGCAAACGTTTCGACCACGGATAGGGGTCCT
>JAAAKG020142304.1:0-11642 GCA_010014905.2 Druon quercuslanigerum
GCGCTTTGTTTGCTGGACGTCCAATGTACGATCTACGGTACTTGTAGATTGATCTGCCGGTTGCGCTGATGCTAAAAGGCGTTGAACGTCTGCCACAATTTAAAGATAATCATCTTGAATGGCATAACGGTTGAGGACAACATCGACGTGAGGTGTCTCTGCGTCTGACAATTCAATTTGATCTTGTATATCGTCAAACTTTTTAAAGGCACTCTTATGTCTTTGCAAATGTAAATCTAGTTTTATTGCATCCGGTTCTTCTTCACGATATTTAACCAAGAAGTTTTTAAAATTAGCTATTTGACCCTTGAGGGTACTCTCCTTTTTGTTTAGAATAACAAGCTGCTGGTTTGCCATCACAGCCGATAAGGGAAATAAATAAGCAGTTTTGGTACAAGCTCACCTGTTATACAGTAGATTCTAGAATCTAAAAACCACCTTCTGAAGTTGAAGATGTTTAACGAATTTCCATGCATGGATACTGCGTTGTGATGTTGGTAAATGTTGGTAATCAGGCTCGAAGTATCATGTTTTGTCGAGTAATAAATTATATTTTCACTTATGAAGCACTGAGCTCACTAGTCACCACTTTTATTAAATAAAACACAATGATTCATATATTTAATATTTATTCCAATTCAAACAGTTGCGACCCAAGTCGTTCGAGACCGAGTTACAAGTGAAGTATTGATTTCCTTCGTTATCGCTGCCCGGTCTCCCTTCTTATCGTGGAAGAGGGGGAAAAAGGCAAAAGAGTAGTAAACAAGGCCCCGTTCATGGTCACATCAACCACTCATAAACACTCATCTACCTTCGCAAATTCGAAGACCATGCCAATTAGTAAATCAATCAATACATTTCGTGCGACAATCCACAAGTAAAACCAATTAAGTCCAGGAAATTTAAAATAGGTTCAGAGGATTAAATCTTGTCTAAATAGGGGGGTGTTACTAGTCTTGCTCTACGATTGTAATTATCCAAAGAATTAATAAAAAAACGTCGAATTGCCTAAGAAGCAATTCGACTATTTTTTACAAACGTAAATCATCATTTTTGCTCCTAACAACGTGGTAGAAAATAAAAAAATGACGGAGCTACATTAAGCGAAAGGTCCGAAGCATGGAAATCCATACAGGCTCGGTCAACTCCTGTAGTAAAAAATGGCGACATTCAGCGCCGTCTGCGATAGGCATCCTAACTATCAAAGTGCATATGTGTTGGTACTTATATATGTATATGCCCCTTCCTTGCATGTATTTAATCCTAAAATAATTCAAGAGAAAAGGAAGAATAAAGACAAAATGAAGCAAATAAGAAACTCAAAATGAGAAATTAAGGATAATTAGCATCCTATTTCTTGTTTCTCATTAACTCCATTTTGCCTTTATTTGCAGTGAAATAAAACAAATATAACAATGATACAAATGTTAGAAATAAACGTTTGGAGGTTATGTAGCCTGCACCTACTGCAGATCTATAATTCGTCGCGATGGAAATTTGTGCCCTATCATTTCCTTCTTTCTACTTTTTTCACATGACAGTCACTCACTGCATAATTTTTTGGATCCATTTTAACGAAAATTTTTATGTCTTAATTCACGCGTCTACATCATGTGACACCATGACATAACAACAAACATTTTCAAATTCTCGCGCACGCGTTTTTTCCACCTCGGTGTCGCAGGTCAGTGCCATCTTGGTTGACCAAGCCTGAATCCATAGAAAAGGATTTCAACTCGTCCAATGTTTTGATAGCATTAGACTTAATTTTCATAATGAATTACACGGAAGGTATAATTAGCATAGCTTTTAATTACCTGAAAACTTGCAGTTGCATAAAATTGCAAACGAATTAATAATTGGAACAATAGTTGATTTGGTAATCAACGATTATTGATTTGAGCCAAATTTTGTTTTATCAGTGGAAATATTCCTAATTTTGCACTGTCTTTTTCAAATTTCTATCGTTTTTTTAATTCAATTTCTGAATAAAAATCAAAAGAATCTTGCACATCACGGATATAGCGCTTTGGAATGCGCATAATTATATTTTCGTCTTCGAAGTAAAAGCTGATATCAATATCATAATCAATATGGATATTATATATACCCAAAAAATCCATTACTTTTTTGAATAGAATTTTATTTAAGAGAATCTCAAGTCAACAAAAATGTTGATTTAGAAAAAACTCCTTTTTCAATAAAAAGTAAGGTGAAGGTCCCTTTATAAGATTATCTTATTCGATCATGAATACATATGTTGCTTTAAAATTTTAATCATGTCTTAAGCAATAATTATTATCAGAGGTATACCCTAAAAAATTTGGAAAATCACTCCATATATGATTTTCGAATCGGAGACACTCCGCCTATAGAAGATAGGACTAGTTATTGACGTACGGTTGGCTCCAGAGCCACCCCATATATGTTAGGGGCCATAACTAAGACAATAGGAGCCGGGCGAGTGGTAGAAACAGTTGAGGGTGGCCATAATTGTTCTACTCAGGTTGAACTCAATGGCTCACCGGTAAGAACGGAGCCACGGCAGGTTGAACTGCCCTCAAAGGATTCTAGTGTATCGCGGACGAGGCCGGAACAATTTCCAGGGTATAGTTGGGCCCACAGGCCATTGGTTCCAGGTTTCACGAACACATAGACCTATCACGGAGTTGTAACCAACCCACCAAGTTCAAACAGCACCTCTATTTACGGCGCAATAGCGGCAACAGGGGGGTGTTATCCAAATCAGTTATTTTAACAATTTGCTCAAAGCGCACCTTATGAATCGTATGACCCGGGCCATCAGGAATCGGTCGTGGCAGGTCTAAGGCGGAATAAAACTTTGGATTCTATAGTTAAGAATTGGGAAATTAAGTATCCTGGGGTTAAACAGATCAGCGTAGAGAGTTTTCTCTCTAAAGTCCAGAACGGAAAGGATGTGTGCTACCTCACCGACGAGGAAATGCTGACTGCGATGCTATTTCTATTTGACGATCTGCCGGACGAATGGTTCAGTATGAACTGATGGGCGTTGCCTACTTGGAAAGGCTTTACGGCTGCCTTTTGTGCCCAGTTCGGTAATATTAATTACCAATTGTAGCTGTACGAACAGATGGCCAAGAGATACCAAGGAAAGGACGAATTAACGTCAAATGATCTCATCTGAATCCAGGGCCTTTATCAGAGATTCTCTAGGCCCGTGACGTTGCAAGAGCAAATGGATCGGGCGTATACTAATTTACGGTTCGACGTAAAACGGTTATTTAGACGGCATGAATTCTTCGATTATAATGGACTGACGTTCCTGGCAGCTGACGTAGAGAGAACCCTGAGTACTATGGATGATGATAGGCAAACCTACTAAGCGGGAAGATTCATTTTTCCCTGAGTTTGCCTACACCCGAATTAAGAAAGGTTCAAGCGGAAGTACCATAAGAGAGGCTAGCTCTGACTCAGCTATTGAAAAACTAGCAAAAGTACTTCTCGACTTCGTAATGGTTCGCTATAAGAAGACCTCGGTCGACCCTAACGAACAATCGACCTCGGAAAGTCGAATAAAGGTAAACAGCAGTCCGGAAATAAGAATTTTAAGGCGGACGATTCGAAGGACTTTTTCAAATCAAAAGGATCATCAAGGGACGGGTCTAAAGATAGAAATCACAAGCCCAAGATTCAACAGAAGCAGGAGGCACCCTGCTTCAATTGCCATGATGATGATCACCATTGAAAGGAGTGTCCAACTAAGTGGCGTAAATTCTGCCACAACTGCGGTAAGGCGGATCAAGTCAAAAGCAGTTGTGACTCGGCCTATTACCAGGGAAACCAATAAGGGAGAGCAAACGTTTTCGATGCTGCTCCCTTTATCTCTAAGCAGACCAAAATTTGGACAAATCAATCATACATAACTACACTCAATAAGATCACAAAAATTAACCAAACAAATTCGGCTTCGACACCTAATAACATGGCCGACTCAACCACTAATCATTTTTAACGCAGTTCAGTCAACCAGTCAACTGTTGAGTTGTATCACCTCAATATAGAAACTTCAGGAGTTTCGGAAAACTCTCATCAATTCAACCTTAACCTACGAGTTGAGGACAACTTGTATCAATTAAATTAAACTTCGTTAGTCGATAGCGATTCTAATCAAATTTGCCAAGATTCAACAGAATCTGAGGACAGCGAATCACAGATTCTGAATGATCTGGAGGTAAGTGTTTATAATCCGGAAATGCCACCTTATCACTTGAAGAACGTAATTCATTTTTAAAACGAGTGCTTCCTTCTCCTCCGGAGAAATTACCCGCGGCCAAGTTTGTTGAACATACGATCAGCACTCAGGGAAGTTCTCCAATCAGGCAAAGGTATTATCGCATGTCACCAAAGGTTCATTTGGCGTTACTCTCAGAAGCCCAGAAGCTGATCGGCAATGACATCATCGAGCCTTCATCAAGTGAATGGTGTAGTCCTGTCGTGATGGCTCGTAAATAAGATGGAGGATATCGGATGTGCATTGACTTTAGGAAGGTCAACGAAGTCAGTAAGAAAGATGCATATTCGTTACCCTTTATGACTGAGATCTTGGAAAAATTGAGCTTAGCTGGATATATTTCGACGCCGGATTTAAACAATTTGACTCAGGGGAGTAAGAAAAAGACCGTATTTGTAATACCTGGTAAGGCCCTCTTACCAATATCGGCGGATGCCATTCGGACTTACAGGAGCACCTGCGACGTTCCAAAGATTAATGGACATAGTGATAACACCGGAAATGAGGCCGCACGTGTTCGCGAATCTGGACGACATAATAGTCGTAACCAAGACATTCGAGGAGCATCTCTATTGGTTAGAGAAAACCATCAAACGGGTTTAGGAAGCAGGGTTGACTCTCAACCATGATAAATGCGACTTCTGTCAACTACGGGTTTAATGTCTGGGATTTGTAGTGAATCAGATAGGTCTCAACGTCGACGAGGATAAGTTACGGCTAATATTGGAAAACCCTCGACCGACTAGATTGCGACAAGTCCGTCGATTCATAGGAAGAACATCTTTGTATACACGTTTTTTTAAAGACTATGCCAGAATTTGCAAGTTCTTATCCCGCCTAACTAAGAAAAATCAGGCTTTCATTTGGGGCGAAGAGCAAGAGGAGGCGTTCCAGACACTCAAAAAGGCAATGATCTCATCACTAATTCTGGCGTATCCCAAATTCAGTGTCCCTTTTTCAATTCAGATAGACGCCAGCATTACTGGTCTGGGCGTAGTAGTCACTCAAGAGCAGGGTGGTCAAGAAAAGGTAATAACTTATGCCAGCAAAATTTTTTCCAAGGCTGAGCGTAATTACTCTACCACGAAGCGAAAGTGCCTAGCTTTCGTCTGGGCGATAAAGAAATTCATGTACTATTTAGAGGGGTATCATTTCACGGTCGTTATCGTTCATAGGAGCCTCAGATGGCTATGCAACCTTCAGAGCGCAACTGGTAGATAGGCAAGATGGGGACTCGAACTCGTGGAGTATGACTTCGAAATAGTGCATAGTAAAGAGGCAATGCACCATGTTCCGGATGCACTTTCGCGGTTCTATGAGGAAGCGAAAAACCTTCAATTGGCCATTATTTAGCCGCTGGAAGGTGAATGGAAGTGACGTCGTCAGGCGGTCATAGACACGCCAACTAAGTATAGAAGTTGGAAAGTGGCCGAAGGTCGGTTATATCGATATCAGAATAATCCCTTGCTAGAAGACATCCTAGAGGACTTGGACGCCTGAAAACTGGTCGTACGACTAGACCAGATCAATGACATAATGACGGAGGTGCATAAAAATCCTGAATTTGGCCACATGGGCATTTAGAAGACTTTCTATAAAGCAAAGTTCGAAAGATCTAATGAGTCATCGCCTAATTCAAGAGCCGTGGGCTGTAGTGGCCAAGGACGTCATGGGCCCATTTCCAAAGAGTAAAAAAGGTAATGAATATCTGGTAGTATACCAGGACCTTTTTACAAAATGGATGAAGGTAGCCTCTCTAAGAAAGGCGAATGCAGCCAACATGATGGAGACCTTTGAGGATCTAATTATCAGCCGTTGGGGAAGAAGGAAGTACTTCATTCTGATCGGGGTACAGAATACGTATTGGATGATATGGCTTGGGAGTATAATATCTACCGATCGTTCAGCCCGGTATACCACCCCCCGGCCTAAGAACGTGCTTCGATGCTCCTTTGGGGGGGGGGGGCAGAGTTGAGCTCACCCGATGCTGAAGGTCAGGCCAATAGGATGTCAAGGCTCACACATTTACGAGACTTAATGACTAAGCATCAGGAGCAGGCATTTTTGCGACAGTCAAAATATTATAACCGAGGTCGCAGAGACGTTACGTTTAAATTAGGAGACCTGGTGAAGAAGCCGGCCCATTTCTACTCAAGGAAGAGTCAAAATGTTTCAAGCAAGTTGGTGAAACCTTTCGAAGGGCCGTACGTGGTCGTGAATGTTTTCTCTCCCGGAGTCTATGAATTAGCGTCTCAAGAAGGTGGTTTAAAAGGAAGATTTCACGTTTCTAAGTTGTTCAGATACGCGGATCCTGATCAATCAGATGATGAGGAACGAACGCCTGAGCAGGCGGCAACTTTAGACTGGGAGCTCCTCGAGATCCATGACTCGGATGGGGAAGGCAAGCCGGCCGGAGGGGGTGAATCAGATGACAAAACTGTTAAGTCGCGGAATCTAATGTAAAACGAGCGCCTGCCCAGGAGGTCGACAAGGCCCGAGCCGCAAGAAACTTCTGAATCGGTCCTACTCGTCCTAAGCATAAGACAATTAAAGTAGTTTAGCATACGTTAGGATTAAATGTCGGGTGACCCTCGGTGTGCGTAGAGCCCTGAGCTCGAGGAGCTCGAATGACCAGATGGAATAATTGTGGTCATGCTTTTGGTTATTTTCTTTCGATCTTTAAAAAACCGGGCAGTGTTTACCCCCGGTAAACTTAATTTATATTAATAATCAATAAATAAGTTCTGTTTGTGATTTTCAATAAAAATACCAAGTAATGATTTATTAGTTCTTTCCTTCAGGTATTTGGTACTTAGGATTAATTCATATAAGGGTTAAAGCTGACAGTGATATGCAATTAGGTGTTTTGAAGTAAGATGAACTTATGGGACACCTGAATACTTAGATTAAGGCATGAATTACTAAATTATTAATACTATTAGTAAACCACCAGTCTGGATCTCGGCGACAGTGCTTGAAGGCGGAATGGGGGGCACATGCTCGACCCGGTGATGCCTCGTCTAAAAGGTGGGCAATTGTGACGTAATATAATGTACCACGTCCAAATTGAATTTATAATTACGCTCAATCAACTTTATTAAATATAAAATTTATTTGGTGAGACATACCTGGTCGAGCACAGATTCTTAGGCGCTAACAAGCGACAGAATCCTCAATAAGGACGGCCTGTTGCTGTTAATAAATCCTGTTGAGGTCTAGGGATTGTAAATCGACCTATCCGACTCGTTACCAGACTAGGGTTTATAATTAAGTAGATAAAACTTCATTTATTAACGCCTGTGAACTCTTTGTTTATTTGCTTCACCAGACATTCTTGGGACCGGCGGGCCCCAAAATCACACTTCGTCATCCACATACCCACACACACACTCAACATCAAAAGATTCACGACCAGGTAGTCGTGAATCATTAAACCAAACACTACACCTCCAGTTCACTGGGACAGGAGAGAGAACACGGCCACGCGGAGTTCTACATCGGCTGTTTAGTATGCGAACTGTCATAACACTAGCAGCCAGTATCTATAAGCGCGCACTGCGCAAAGTAAATGCGCCAGACTAAGTGTTGCGTCGCGCACGTGGCGCATGTAAGTAAAGTGGCCAGTCACAATGGCGAGATACTGTCCAACACTCTAAGGCGAGTAGGAAGGGAACAGCGAAAATGGCTAAATACTGAAGGACATTCTAATTTAAATGTGCCTTGACACGCTGTTGCGTAGCGTAGTTAGCGTTCTAGGCGCGTAATCTATGGCCTAAGTTGCAACCCTGTACTCGGAATCGTCGACACCCACTCTGTGTTCGACCATACTATTGTCCACCTCGATCAGTTTGTCTTCCCTCTCGACGCCATCAAATCAATGATTTGGAGATGGTAGTAACAAAGTTGACTGGGCGTAATCTCGAACCTTGGAAAAGAGATCCTTCTGGACGATAAGGTTGTACTTTGCCGGTTATTTGACCATTCTGAAACGCTTGGGCGAGAAAGCCTATACAGCTGGAGTAAGGTCGGGATTCCTTCTTTAATTAGCCAAGTGATTAGCTGTAGATTCAGTATGGTGGGAATAAGGAGTATAACGGTAGTGTAATTAATACTAAAACGACAGAGGTAATTGATAATTTAAGCGGGGTAATTTTTGTAATAAATTATTCACCCATCCAAAATGGTGGTGACCTCGCATGACCTTCAGTGTTATTCATGGACCACCATATTGTAAGGACGTGAGAATTAGGAATAAAACAAAGCAATTCAATTGATTAGTAATGACTTCAGTGTAGACGGTAAAATAAGTCTAGAGCGGTGAAGAGCATTTAGTTAGTTTCGGTAATCCAAAATGGCGGCAACCTTAGTTGACCTTTGAGGTCGGTAATGGACCACCATGATGGAGGGTCAAAAAGTAAGGACTAGTTGTAGTAATTAGCGTAGGATGGTCAGGATTTCTTGTGACAGCCCTCGGTATTGTGGTCAAAATAAGGCGTCGCGTTTTATTTAGAATTAAAGTGTATGATTTGTTCGATTTTTTCTTACGGGATGTATTAATGTTAAGTTTGAGGCTATAAATGTCATTTAATTAATAATCTATTTTGTGACCCGTATCATTAGGCGTACTTCATTTATTGAATATGAATTGTTTGGTGTCCTTTCTCAGATTCTTCCTAACCTAACCCCTCTCTGTGTTGAGATAGCAGGAGTTAATTATTAAAATAAAAATAAAGGGTAGTAACTCAAAATAGTTCTCTCAAGCACCTTTTTGATCGTTGAGGGTATTCATTAATTTCAAAAACGATCTGGCGCCCCTCAGGCAAAATCTTAGTCGACATCTAGGGAACTATCTATGGTAACTCACCATTTTAAATCCGTTTAAATAAACTGACGATTGGTCTAGAAATGACCAATAGCCTGGCAGTATAAAATTAAATAATTATAAGCTAGGGTTTAGCCACCATATTAGGAAAATAAAATAAAAGTGTGAATTAACTGAAACTCTAGTCAATAAAATAATAAATAAACAGCAAAAAGGTTATAATAAAGGTTATAATATAAAAACCAGGTTGTAATATATACATTTCAGAGCATATGAAAGAAGCCGCCACCAAATTTTTATAAATTTGCATCATTGTCCTCTTTCGAATCTATTTCCTCTTTAGTGAAAGAAAATTAGGATCCTCTTCGCAAGCATGCCATGCCAAAAAAATGTCTCATCAGATAAGTCACTCAGTCCAGACAATCTTCATTTTCGACCCCACTTGCACCTTTTCTCTCTTTTCTTTACTTTTATTACCTAAAATACTATTCCAATATACTTTGTTCACATTCACGAGAGACCCTTTTCAGTTCTAAAACCACGCACTCTACCTGTATCAGTGGGTGCTTCTTCAAGGACGCGAGGATGGCAAATTATGGAGGATTTTAATGGAAGCGATCATCAGTATATAAAATTCTGGGTTTAACCAAACTCTGGAGCAAGAAGAGGGCATGCTAACTTCATAAGAACGCGTGGATGGAATATCGCAAAACTTGACCGACTGGCAGTGCTTAAAACGCTTGCCAGTATAAACAGACCTATAACCGATGCCTTATGTCCCACAAAAACTACGCGGAAGATGGCAGAAAATTTGGTTGATAAGACCATGAATTTGATCACTAAAGCATGCGATGCGTCTATGCCTAAAAAGTCTAGACGCCGTCAAGCGGAAATTAACTATTGGTGGACTGAGGAAATCGCGGATCTTTGCAGACAAGCACTGGCCAAACGCAGGAAGGCTCAACGTAAGAGGGGTCGTGCAGGCGTCGGTGTTGCTGTGAGTATTTATCTTATAGTCAAAAAGGCACTATGTAGGGCAATTAAAAGCAGCAAGAGAAGAGGATGGGCGTCGCTTCTTGATGAAGTAGACAGAGACATCTGGGGTCGGGGTTACAAGATTGTTACTCACTGTCTTGGAACTCAAGGTCCAGTACCTCCACGAGATTCCTCGACTATGAAGGCGATAGTTGCAGGACTCTTTCCAGAATATCCTGGGTGAATACGCATGCCAATTCAAGTGCTGGCTGAAAAAGTACAGTTTTTCACCATTGAAGATCTTCGAAGTGTTATTCACTCCTTAGGTGACCACAAGGCTCCGGGCCCAGATGGCATCCCTGGAGAAATATTTAAAGTGATTGTGAATGAATATCCAGACACACTCCTGAACATGTTCAATGCGTGCTTGTTGGGTGGTGTCTTTCCGAAGAGATGGAAGATACAGAGGCTGGTTCTCCTCGATAAAGGAAAGGGTTTACCTATTACTCCCTCATCTTTCAGGCCGCTCTGTATGCTCGATAATGCTGGAAATATATATGAGAAACTGTTACGGATACGGTTACGCATTGCCATTGAAAAAGCTGGTGGGTTATCCGAGAATCAACATGGATTTTGCTCAAAACGATCGACGATTGGAGTTATAACGAAGGTCACCATAGAGACCCAAAGAGCATAGCAGGGGAATCATAGGTCGAAAGATGCCTGTGTACTGGTCACCCTGGACGTGAAGAACGCTTTTAACTCAGTGAGATGGGTTGACATCCTGAATGCTCTTGAGCATCGGTTCAGGGTGCCATCGTATTTACGTAAGGTGATCAGTGATTATCTTGATTACAGGGAATTGTTGTATGATTCTACAGAAGGGCATCAAAGACGAAATGTCACAGCGGGAATGGCTCAAGGATCTGTACTTGGTCCAGACTTATGGAATATACTCTATAACGGTGTGTTGAAGATTAAGTTTCCAGAATGGGCTAAGCTAATTGGCTTTGCAGATGACCTTGCTTTAATAATAAGAGCGAGAAACATTGAATTAGCACAGTGGAGAGTGGAACATGTCACTAGCCTTATCAACAAGTGGCTCAAGGAACATGGACTCTCATTTGCAGCCAGCAAAACAGAAGTAGTTGTACTCACGAGACAGAGACACTTTGGAGACTCTGTTTATTTTAATATAACAGGAGTGACCGTTCAGTCGTCTAAAGTTGTCAGATATCTTGGTGTGACCCTGGACCAAAAGCTCACGCACTGGCCCCAGATTCAGAAGGCACCTGATAAGGCAAGCAAAGCGGTGGCTAACCTCTCTAGGCTCATGCCTGATATCCGAGGTCCCAGAGGTAGCAAAAGGAAAATGCTGATGGGTGTTGCACACTCAATTCTACTCTATGAAGCAGAGATTTGGGCTAATGCACTGCAGGTCAAAAAGTACCAAAACCGAATGGTCGCGGTACAGAGACGATGCGCCATGCGTGTGGCTAGTTCGTATCGAACTGTTTCTGCGCCGGCTGTATTAGTTGTAGCAGGTGTAATTCCTATTACCCTTCTTGCTAA
>JAAAKG020142305.1:0-11642 GCA_010014905.2 Druon quercuslanigerum
ACACCGAATTGCTTGCATAATTTAAAATATAAAGATATTGAAGATACATACAAATATGGTACTTAAAAGAGGTTTTTTACAAAGTATCAATCAATTCTGCATAATTAATAAAATAAATAATTGGGAAAACATTCCGGGTACAAAGTATAAATATCCGAGCGCGAAGCGCGAGGTCAATACATTATCGAGCGCGATATGCGTGATCCAACATTGAAAATTTCTTTCGTTTGTCTATGAAAAATTTTGCTTAGATAAAAATTCAATCTTTCTTTGGTAGAATGTTCCTCTTTTTTTTGGTTAAAAGTGCAACTGTTTACTTGAAAATGAATATTTTTTAGTTTAGGATTCAACTATTGGGTTGAAAATGCATTGTTTTGATTAAGAATCAAATTTGTTGGTAAAATTACCAATTACTACATTTTCGCTTTGAATTTTTTTTTTTTATTTGAACATTCCATTTTTTTGTTCAAAATTTTCTGTTGTTTAGTCTAAAATGTAACCATTTGATTATAAGCTGAACTATTCGTCTTTTTGGATTGCAAATTCATTTTTTTTCGCATTGTCAAAAATTTATATTTTGATCTTGAAAAGTCAGCAGGAATCATTTTAGGATGAAAATTCGACTATTTTTTTTTAATAAAAAATTTATTTGTTTTAAGAGAAATTTCATCTTCTGGATAAAAATGCAGCTATTTAGTAGATAATTTAATTAAAAATTTAATCTATTTGAACACAAATTTTTTTTATGAAAATGCAACGTATTGGTTAAAAAATATTCTTCTCTGCTTAAGTATTCGACTATTTTCTTTGAAAGATTTGTAGAGAAGATTCGTGTTTTGGCTTAAAGGTTCAATAACTTAGATAACAATTTTTTTCTTTCTTGAGTGAGAAATCTTTATTTGTTGAAAATTTGTCTTTTTGGTTGTCAAAGTCTTCTTTTTTGGTAGAAATTTCATTTTTTAATAGAAATATAATTTTTTTGGGAAAATGGAAAAAACAAATTATTTGCCGGTTTTCCGGTCAGGCGACCACTCTGTTATAAGGTTCATTCTGCAAAACTAATTATAGGTAGAAGCACCGAGCCACGTACTAGACCCTCAGTCAATGAGATACGAATTTCAATAAAAGAAATTTTGTGAATAAGTATAACGGGCCATTTATACCTTATGAAACTCATAAAATACATTTTTCAAGTTTCTTTAGCAGAATTCATCATATAGCACTCGTAAAATGTTCATAATTTTTTTCTGTCACTTGTAAAGTGAGGTTAGGTTTATCATAGTTCAAAATATATATTATTTTGTATGTATAATTTCTAATTAAAGTATAATTTACTTTCTAATATGAGCACTAAACGTAAGTTTAAAGTTTATTTCCCCTCATATATTCATTTATAGGCAACCGCATATCAAACTCGATATAGAAAATCGCCTCTAATCAAGAGCGGGTCTAGTCTCGGCTCGGTTCTGCCACCTATAATTAGCATTGCAGAATGAACCTCATTGTTGAAGTTTGAAACTTTTCAATAAGCATAATTTGAGAAGTGTCCTTTAAAAACTTTAAATTTTAAACCTAAAAAATTAACAGGCCCCACTATTTTTAATTTACTACAAATATAACAACAAACAAGGTGTTTTTATTTGGAAGGACAACATGGACATATGTACCTACTGAAAAGTGCGCCATAGTAAATTGCATATAAAATTGAAAATCATTTGTTTAAAAATTTATGTATAATTCTTTTATAAAATAGTTTCATAAATTTTATTTTTATTTAACGATTCGGATTTAAATTGACGGAATTTTGAATGAATGTATTTAAGGAAATGGACTATAATATTCTTCTTTTTTTAGTACTGTTTTCACGATCTAAAATTTTTATCTTATGTCTTATCCATTACCGCTTATTTATTTTGTTTGTTTGTTTACATCTTGAATGCTGCATTTTAAAATTCTTTAAATCAAAAGTAAAAATATAAGATGGAAAATATTTAAAGAAACGGATTTTCGAATTAAGCATGCTAAAATGATTGCGAAAGATCCCAATTTGATTTTCCAGTTCAACGGCCACTCTGCTAATTCTGCATGTTTCGTTTCGTGAAATGTCGCATTTTCAATTGACATGTTAGCTAGAGTCCGCAAAATTTTATTATTCCCTTTTCAAAAAAAGCATTTTTAGTTATTTATGGGTTCCTGATTTGTCATCAGCTACCTATGAGACAAGTCAATCCCGCGAATCAGGACCTGTCTTTAAAGTGAAGACTATTTCTTACACGGGTACTTGGGTATTTTACGATGTGTCTGAGCGGCTCGATACTTTTGTCGTACCCGCGAGTGTACCCTTTTTCAGCCAGTTCACCGCAACACCGGTACCTGGACAATTCAAGGATACTTAATTTTTAATATTCTTCTGCACAATTCCTCTTCCCTCTTCTCTTTGTTTAGATCTTAGCGTTTAAATATATCTCTCTCTCTCTTTGTACTTTTATACTCTGTTTTGTTATCTTCCCTGAACAAAGTAAAAATTGTCTTTATCATTTCCCCTTTTCTTTTTACCCCATTATTTTTATTTTTTTTCTCCTTCAAAATTCTAAATCACATATAAATTTTTTGCATTATCTCAAATTTAGTGCGATAAACTTAAAACTAACGACTCTTTCAGGTTTTTATACAAACGCTGATTCCAAGCCACCCTAATAAACCAATAATACATACAAATTTGTTCATAATACAAAGAACATTTTGAATTATTGCCAAAAACGGTGCACCATACGCACACAATTCAAAAATTAATAACACCTAAGCCCTAAGTAATAATAAAAAATAACTACATACATATTCAGGTTTTCAGAAGACGTTGGAAGACTCATGAAAACTGTTTCTATCGTAATGGTCTGAGATGTAGCAATTTTTGTTTGTGTATTTTTGTTATAATCAACTGACTATTTTGACTAATAGTCCAGGTTATCTGGCTTCAGCCTAATTTACTTTTTCAACTAAAGTACAGCCTCGATTTCACGTTCAAAATATGTTTGAATACTGGTGTTGAAATAAAACCTCGCGTTATCCGCCCGTAATTCTTCCGGCAACATTGTTGAAATAATTCAAATATATCTGAAAGATCTTTTTTTCACCCTGGCTCTTAAAAATCCTCGACGAATGAGACGTCGCGCGTTAAAATTAATCGAGTATTTTGATAGTGCAAGCCTAAAGAAATTGAATGATATGTTGCAGAAACTTGTACAACGTTTTTTCATGTCTTTATAACATTTGTTATTTAATCGCTTTTTTTGGTCAAAAACCGATTATTCATAACCTGTCAAAAATGTTGGATCGAAAAAATCATAGATATTTGTATCATCACAGCGGACAGTTTGCAATAATTTTACATGTTTTATTTATTTATCACGATACAAAAAAATTATTAAAAAAAATAGCGTTTTTTATTGGTTTTTTGTTAATAACTAATTAGTGAATTGACCAATTTTAATGTGCAAAGCTGGATTTATCACAGTTAATTCTATTGACAAGGGGTTCATATATATTCTTGGAGATCCTTATTGATTATTATGGCTTGTAAAAAACTTTTCCTGTTCTCAGAATACATCCCTCTGCCAAGTAAATTAGACCTATTCCACTACGCGGAATAGGAAAAATGTTAGGTCCTTCGAGTCGGCATGAATTTTTAATTTTTCTGTATCTGCCTTTACTGCTTGCTTGGCGGAAGCAATAGCGGCTTGTATTTCGGCTGCATTGCTGGTCTGTTGGCCAACCGCTTTGGTGGATACTTTAAGTCGATGGCCATCCCCAAACCACACACCTACCCATGCGGAAGCTAGTTTTCTTTCTATTTTGAGACACGATCCGTCTCTGTACACGTGTAAATACCACTCTGTGTCGGTTAAAAATCTGCCTTCTCCAACACGTACACATTTGTCTAGTCATAAATGTGCGAGTCACAATTTGTCCACATTTAAAAAAAAATGTTTTCCATCACTAGCTTCTAATCTAATATTATGTCAATCTGAGAAACCTATAACCTTAGAAACGTCCTCTCTGTAGTACTTATCTAGCTTACCCTGTCAAATTTCTTTCTTCAGTCGTACAAAGTCCCCTATTTGCGCGTTCAGGGGTTTGAGTTTCTATCATAATATTCTTTCGATCTTATTTTTATATTTATTTGATTTTTAGAGGCTTGATTACGAATCTCGCGTAAACATGTGATCAGTTCCCGGAGGTGTGACCCGCAGGTTTCTAATTTTCTCTCATCTTGAAAAGTGGATGGTGTCCTAGAATAGGGCATACATAGGGCATACAATTGGTTGCCTCGTGCACCGCGATATTGTAAGCAAACCTCGCGTATAAGAGGATCCGATTCCAATCATCGTAGTTATTCGTGTACATTTTGATATACTCTACTAGACTCGAGTAAATTTTCTCGAGGATTCCGTTCGTCTATGGCCTATAGCCCGAGGTTGTCACCTGGTTTACGTTGAAAATTTTCGATAGGTGCCTTAACAGTTTGCTAATGAATGAACTACCACGGTCCGTTAGAATACATCTATTAGCACCTAGGATCACTATGGCTTAAGCTATTGTGCTGGCGGATCGATTTGGGATTGCCACGGCGATGCAATACTTGTTGAGGTGGTCTTTCATTGTTAGAATGCGGCGGTTTCCATCTGAGGTGCTGGGTAATATTCCGATAGTGTCAAGGGAGACCTTCTCGTAAGTATCTAAGGGAGTGCCTGTAAAAACCATGGGTTCGCGATTATTCACACGAGTAATTTTTTTCTGCAGAATTTTGACACTTTCAAATGAATTATATCACCTAGTATTGAAGTATAGGTCATGCAAATCATTCCCTAATTTTCCGATACGTTTCAGTAACTACTTTATGCCCACTTCGAAGGCCGTTATGGGATTCGGCTATTATGGCTTGCCTGTTTTCTAAAGACGGTATTTCAAACTTCCCATGACACACCACGACTCTTATTCCCGTATCTATAAATATTCGCGTGAGTGAATCCGTAAGGGCGTTCTTAAGTAATTCGTCACAAAAATCTATATATCTGGGTATTCGCAATCGCTCAGCCCCATCCCGTTTTAGGGCTATCAACAGATTTTCCAAACTAGGTTTTAATTCGGTTTTGGTTACCCGATCCGAATGATGCTCTTTCACACCACAGAATAACTTTTGTACTTTTTCTCGGTGTCGCGAGAATTTGGCCAGGTTTGGGATTACGATCTCGCATTTTATCTAAATCAATTCCTCCTATTGCTACTAGAAGTTTAGCAACAGTAGTCACGGGCTTGCAGTCGGCAGATGTAAAAAGGAAGCAATTACCCCTTTCGTAAGTCCATGTAACCAGTGTCCTATTCTGGGGAATGTTCGCTTAAGGATTTCTCAAATCTTTCGAAGGACTTTTGTAGTCCTGTTGTTAAATTTGATGCCAAGGGCGTCTTTACTTCATCCTCAGATTCGGATTTATTGGGCAGGGGGCTTACATATACTAAGACGTCCTCTGGATATATGGGTGTTGCTTTGTCTGTAGAGGTAGTGGTACTTGGGGATTCACTTTTTGCTGGTGGGTCAAAATCACTACAATCTGACGTGGTGCTCACTGTCTCGGTTTCCCTCATCCCAGATTCATTTTTAGCGTCTCCGAACAGGTTAGAGTGTGTGAAAACCTCCGCGTTCCTAGGCCCCTTTTTTCTTTCCGGTTGCTACGGCATTTTTATTTAGTGAGACTGCCCTTTTCCTTGTAGCTGGGAGCTCTACGAAACTATTGTCGCCAGTCTCGAATTCTGATTTCTGCGGTGTGGCCTTGCTGGGGGCTGATGTAATCCCAGTTTTCCGTGTTAGAATACCCTCTTTGATTCCACCTCCAGAAAGTTGTTTCGCGACTCGTTTCCGAGTTTGTAGTGGAAAGGATTTGATTTTTATTGATTTAACATGTTGTGGTCCAACTGAAAGAATATCTTCTTCCTCTGAGGTTTCGTAGATACTGGATATACTGATTTCACCCAGATTGGCTGAAATGGTAGGTACCCAACGATTTATTTTTCCGGGTTTACATTCGAACTCATAATTGTAGTCCTTAATTCTCCACAACCATTTCCGTATCCAACCTGTTGGTCACGTGGCCGCACGGATCCATCTCAAATGCTTGTGGTCCCAAGATAGCACGAACTTGCGGCCATATAAATAAGGGTACAAGTTCTCTACGGCGTAGACCACAGCTAAACATTCCTTTTCAGTTTTCTAACTCTAGAAAAATAGGAAATCGCTTCGTCTACCCCACTCCTGTCTTGTGTTAGAACTGCTGCGACTGCAACTTCGGACGCGTCAGTGGTGAGTCTAAAGACTTTTTTCGAAATCTGGGTATATGAAAATGGGTTCTGTACATAGTCTTTCTCTTAGTTCCTGGAAACTGTCCTTTTCTTCGGACTTCCACTGAAAGGACCGATCCCTTTTTAAAAGGTTAAATAAAGGCTTGGCGATGGTCGGAAAATCCTTCATGAATGTACGGTAATATCCAGCCAGTCCGAAGAATCGCCGAACTGATCTAAGAGAACGAGGCGGTGGAAAGTTACGGATTGCTTCTACCTTTTTTGGGTCTGGCTTAATTCCTTCGCTACATATTATATGCCCTAAATAACCCACTTTTGTTTGCAGCATCAGATTGGCCTCTCTCAGCCTTGACAATAGTCTCCATACCGTCCTGTCACCATATCATCCAGATATACAAAGAGCTCAGCGCCTTGCATTCCTGCTAGGACTTTATCCATCAACCTTTGGAGGGTTGCAGGAGCATTTTTTATGCCCATAGGCATCCTGGTATATGGATAGTGTCCTCTTCGCGTGGAAAATGCCGTTTGGGGTTTGTTCTTTTATGTGAGTCTCAATCTAGTAGTATCTCGAAGCTACGTTAAGTACTGAAAAATACCCTCTCTAACCTATCCAGAATGCCTGTAATATTTAACAAAGTTTAGGCATCTCTAATGGTTTTTTATTTGGGGCCCGAAAATCAGTGACCACCCGCCATTTTACCTGCTCTTAAGAGCCTATCTTCTTCGGTAATATTGGGGCTGTCGTGTTATAAGGCGAAGTAGAACTGGTGATTAGACCTCCTTGATACATTTTTTAAGAAATGAGATGATGCTGTGGTACTTTATTAAGGACGTATTAAAGTCTAGCCTCATATTCCACAGGCTCGAGTTGATCATCGAAATCCGATTCACAAGCATAGTCCAGATATTGCTACGGAAATAACTCTTGTGGAGGAATTTCGATGTCCACATCATCCACCCTAATGTTATGTGCCAGCACTCGGCATATTCCTTGGTTATTAGTTATAATTGACTCTCCCATATATAATCCTTCCTCAAGATATAATAATGGTAGATAACCTTCATCTAATTAGGTTTTTTGTGCATGAATGAGAACTTGTTGTAATTATCGCGCTTTAATATTAAGGATACTAGGGATGGATTTTATTTCTGGAAATTCTTCACTTCTAGCTTTGAACGACTCTGTATGAATGAAGGGTATCGGGTCTATTGGCCGAGACTGAGTAATCATAGCATTATGATGAAAGGAGATGTTGATTTTTTCTTGTCGTAGAAAGGGCCCTCCTAAAATCCTGTCCACTGATATAGTGAAATTGGGTCGGACTACGTGGAGAGTAAAAGATTTCTTTAGGAGTGTTAACTCTACCGTACCTAAAGTATATACCATGTTCATGGTCAATCCAGTTATTACTGACACGTCCCTTTGCTCTATGAGATTGGTATTCTTGAGTGTCGAAATCTTTATTAGGTTCACTTCTGCTCCTGTCTAGATTAGAAGTTGTCTTTCCGCTGTGTACCTTCCAAGTTTTAAGAGTCGTCGCGGTTAAGTGGATAAGGTGACGGTGACCTGGAAGTTGGTCTATAGGATGTGGATGAGGATGAATAGCTATGATTAGTTCTTGCGTTATAAAAAGGTTGGTAGTGTGATAAGTGAATACCGGGGGTTGGAGGAATATTGAAGTATTGTTGTGTAGCAGAGTTTGGTGAATGATTCGGGTAATGCTGCGCTTATTGCGATCGAGCCTCGCTAGTTTGCAGTACGTTTTCTTGCACAGGTCTTTTTAGACTTAAGAGTTGTCTATTGTACATTCTATTATAGGGAGGGGGGGGGGGGGTATGGAGGGTTTAGGGAATGACCTCGATCATTGTATAGTCCGTTAGTTTGAGATTCATTATAATATCCTCCTTCCCTATTCGGGTATTTATAAGGCCGTAGCTGATGACGCGAATATTACTGGCGCGGGTTTTTGTTATAAGTTCGGCCTTACCCTAGTGAATACAAATTTCTGGCACCATGGGGTTCATGTAATCGCGTTTCGTTGGCTGGATGATACCTAGTCCGGCGGTCCTGCTGATATTCATGGACTGATTTCGCGATTGATATGCAATTCGAAAGGAACTATGGGGTACATCGGATGAGTGTCTTTTTTCATCTGCGTGTTTTGCATAACGGAATGCTTCTTCCAACTAATTGGGGTCTTTAGCATTTACGGGGGAAGAGAGATCATCCAGTATTCCTCTTAAAAATGATTTTATCGAGGCTTGATCTGTCGGCACAAACGTAGCTGTAGCTATTTGGTGTTCGTAAGCTGATTCTAAGGCTGCGTTCGCGCCATCTATATATGAGTGTATTTAGTGGTAGTTTTCATTTACAGATTCATTCCTTTTCATCACTAGGTGGTAAATCTCATTAAAATAGTACTCAAGTAGTTTCCTAGGTGCAAACCATTCCTTTAGCAAGTCGATGAGGTCGTTGATTCTGCTGAACGGTTTATTACGCTTGCACTCCCGAGCGGGGCCAGTAAGCTTTCCTAACGTGGACGTAATTAGGGAGAACTCGCATGACACATCGTATGCAGGAATATGACTAGCTGCCTGCTGGAAGGATAATGTGAAGGCGATGGATTGCGCCACGCGGATTGCAACGGTATCCGCGTTCGAGGCATGGTCTGTTTCCCTTCTTTTGGCACGATTGTTAGGTTACTTGAGCTAGTTGTTCTATCACGAATAGCCCCACGATTCCTCTGACATGTATGAATTCAAGAGGGGTGGTGTTCGAAACCACTAAAAAGGGAAATTCCACGCCCTTGATTCCTGTATTTATTAGCCCTATGGTACGGAAAACTAGGTTCCCTTCAGTGAACTCGTATTCGATGGTTTCTGTAAAAGGCATTCGCAAGATCTTCTCCTCGACATAGCTGTTGGGAATCCGGTTATCAAAGACAAATTCTACTACTACTCCTCCAGAAAATCCATAGAAATCAATATCCACTGCCTTTAGTGGTTTGATGTGCTAGAAATGACTGTTCATTAATAAAGGGTGGCATCCTATTTTCGAGATCCAAAGTATTTTTTCTAACTGAGTAGGTGGTCCATTAACTTTTTCCTTATTCCTCATTTTCCTTTTTCGTTTTGACTTTCGTTATGTGGTTTAATGAACCTATTGTAAGAAGCGTGATTGTGTATGTACTCACTAGCGCCTCAAATAGCTTAGCGCCAAGTGAGTGTGTGAGTGTCGGAGTCGGCAAAAATGTAGCAAAAAAGTAAAAAATGATCTTATATTCTAATTTAAATGTAATTGTTTGCCATTTTTTGGGGTAGCACATTTTTATAAAAACACTATGCAATTATTTAAACAATTATTTATAGTCTATGTTTAAAATATCTAAAAATTGAGCCAGAGAGATCAACTTCCTATTCAAAATTGTATCCTATGCTATGTTTTATTGAATAATTAAATAATTTTGATAAATTTTATTTAATGTTTAATACATTTATATTTGTTTAAAGAATATTTATTTTCCTAAGCAGTTATTGGGCTCTAACGGGGAAATGCAAAGAAAGTCATGGCCTGAAGACACAGGTCTTTCTTCAAGGTCATTTAATGTGAGCTTGTCATTGATTGCTAATATTGAGCCGATAAAGACAAGATATGAATAGGAAATCAAAATAGAACCCATAAAGGCAAGAAATGAGAATAACTTAGTCAATAGTCAGCCAATGAAGGAAAATCATGAATAGGATGTTGTCAATATTTAGCCAATGAAAGCAATAAAAGTGCGAGATTTAGTCATTATCTAGCCAATGAAGGCAAGACATGAGCGAGATTTAGTCATTATTTAGCCAATGAAGGCAAGATTTTTCCAGGATGTTGTCAATATTTAGCCAATGAAGGCATGAAATGAGCTTGATTTAGGCAATATCCGGCCAATGAAGGCACGACATGAGCGAGATTTAGTCATTATCTAGCCAATGGAGGCAAGATATGAGCAAGAATGAGTCAATATCCGACCAATAAAGGTAAGTTATGACCAGGATGTTGTCAAATACTAGCCAATGAAGGCAAGACATGAACGGGATTTATTCATTATCTACCCATGAAGGCAAGAGATGACCAGGATGTCGTCGATTCTAGCCAATGAAGGCAACTTCTGGGAACTGAATATCTCTTTCTGGTAATCGATTTCCTGCGTCGTTTATGGTCTAAATCACTCTTTGTGATGGAAAGCGAATTCTTTCTTGATGCCGAGCATACATCAAGAACCATAATACACTGCTTATATGTGTACAAGTTCCAAGCGTTCGAGCACCTGACTGGTATGTACAATAATATCCTCCTATACGAGTAAGTTCTTCATCGTTAGCTATACCATCGTCCATGTCATCATCACCGTTCGGACTATAAGCAATCCAGAGTTGATGCTTAGACTCGTTTCGAAATCGAGAAAAACTCTGATTCTTATAATTCCTGGCTGTGGTACTCGATTATCCCTTGTAGCATCTCAATGTGGAATACTTCGTCATTGTCTTCTTTTAAGAATTCAAGTGTCAGGACTGGGGAATCTAATAATTGGCCCGCATCTAAGTGAAACCATCGTTGGGCGTTCCTTGTTTTAAGGTTTTCTGCCACAACCAGCGCTTACACGACATTCGGTTTCTTAAATTTTCCAAGTAATTCTTTGGCCATTTCGGCATCAGCTCCTTCCATGAAAATTAATAGATGGTATCTGTTAATTATAGCTCTAGCTATCCGACAAAAATCTCCAAGGTTAGGAACGTTTTGTATCTGTACTACTTGCTGAAAGAATTTGAAAATTGATTTGATGTGTCCATTCCTAGCTTCGACGATCCATCTAGACTTTGTCACTAGACTCGATTCGTTAGAATCTTCTGTTGTAAGTTGCTGTTGATGTGGAAGAAGAGCTCACATTTTCCAGATAATACCCAAACTTCAGCACCTTCTCATTCTGTCAGCGTCTATTGCGAATTCATATTGTAATATAGCATCATCATTATTACGGCTGTCAGAAAATTAAGGTCCTTGAATGTCGAGAATGAAACCATCAGGTGCTACTATTAATACAGGTTTGACTAAGTGCCGTCCTTTGTGAACACAAAATGACTGTCGCAGAGCCCTGAAATTGCTGCTCTTAAGAGCGTAATAGTATGAGCCACCAAGACACGCAATAACTCGAGAATTGTGTGGTTCCGGATTATACAGGGTGTTCAAAAAGTCTCGATACACCTAAATATCTCTCCAGGTAAATATTTTTTCAAAAAGGTCAAGG